>VYXC01011097.1:1152199-1204637 GCA_013397175.1 Platysteira castanea | reverse complement strand
CTCAGATTATGTCCAGGTGGGAACACTTGGTTCCTCCCCCTGGGCGGAGCATCTCACAATGGCATGATCTAATTTTAGGAGTCATGCAGTGAGACTGGATGGCCCGTTAACAGAAGATACCTCCCCGAGGGAGTGATCAGGGATGTGTCATGGCAGAGACAAAAGAACACTGCCCCACCTGGTTTTAGCATCTTATGAACAGAACACATACTTTTGGTTACACCTTACATTGTAACGTAAGACACCAACCCGGGCCAGTCTATGACTTTATGAATCTATAGCAGAATAAATGCTTTCTTCAAAAGATACATTGCATTTCTCAGGTGAGACAAAATTGTACCTCAGGATGAGCATCCCTCTCACAGCTGTTGGTATTTACAAAGTTCCTTTAGCAAAACACCAGCACCTGCCAGCACACCTGCCTGCAATTACAGAGCAAACCAGAGCTGTCACAGCAGAGGTTCCAGAACAAGTTAAAACTGTTTATGTTCAGTGTCTGCACATTACACTTATGGGTTGGGGTTTTTTTGCTTTTAATGATACCTGGAAGCTCCTGAATCACATACCTGGTATTACAACTGGGAAAGTTTTACACAGCCTCATTTTGGAAGTAGTGTCTGAAAGGCATCTTTCAAAAGATGTTTTCCTTGCTGTTGATCTGAGGGTTCTTCGATGCCATGAAAAAAAGCAATTATTTCAGATGGAAACCTATTGTTTATTACTCAGGACTGATAATAAAGAGGACTACAATTAAACCAAAACCTCTCAGTTTATACAATGATGAACAGATCCACTGATGCCCCTTGCAGTATCATCCCCAAAACTCATTTCTGCAGTCTGTCAGAATGAACACCCCAACTTTGAGAAGTCAGGCTACACAGAGGGCACCTCAGTTACATACAGAGATGTGGTTTTCTCAAGGATGTTAAGAATTGCACTGTTTGCATCAAACTTTGCTGGCTCCAAATAAAAATGTTGTCTTGAAAGCCTGCAACTTCAGATTCTAAAGAAGGGCAATTAGAGTTAAGTCCCAAATGCATAAAATTTTCAACTAAATGTTACAAAAATAACATTTTTTTCCCCCCACTGTTTATATTCTTACTCACATCTAAAACAGCAATCATGAAAAGAAGACAAGAAACTTCTGTAGAGAAACTCTATACTGACTGACAGACACATGGACAACGCAAGGACACCACTGACACCATCACTTCCTTTCTACAAGGGAAGATTTTTTTTTTCTATTTTCAGCATTCACATATAAACTTCAAATCCTGCAAATAAATACCTGTCTCGGAGTGCTTCACAAGCACCCCGAAGAAAACTATCTACAAATAATACATTCAGCTACTCCCTCATTTTCAACACTTCCAACAACCATCACTTTTACTCGTCTGAACTTTCATAGCTGGGAAAGGTGTGTGTCAGCTACCGATTTAAGGAAGGACAATGCTTTCTGTCTGAGAACACTTCCCACTAGCAAGTGGCTTCACCAAGTACGGTTCTATAGACAGGAGAAGCTGAAGAGATGTGTGTAGAAGAACCACTGTCAGACTGGATTCATGCCCTGCCTATTGAAAGATTACACCATTACTTTGAAACCAACTCAAGAAGAGCCATCAGAGTCAGAACACTGACAGTGGAATTCTGGCCCCCACGCAAATCTGCAGGAAGAAACACCAGAATTTCACCCCAATATATAAAACCTTGTAGAGAAACATTAGTAAACAAAGTTTTGAAGAGTCAGTCAAATTATTATAAAAAAAAATCCTTCTAAGTCATAAAAACCATTTCAATGTGAAATTTGTAAAATATCACCCTATTTATTCTCTAAGCTTTTCTAGCAACATATGACTTTACTATAACATATCTGTAGAAATCTGATGGTGAAGAAACAGTAATTTTTCTTAAATGTAGTTACTTAAACATTTGCCAGTTTGGAAATCTGAGCTCAAGTCTCTTTCCAGAGCAAAACATTGCACACAATTTTCAACCTTTCCCCTTCTGGTTGTCCATGTCACAGTGGGTACGGCACGTAACAGTCTGCAGGGGAGCCCATGCTGCTCACAGGGCTCCGCGTGTTGGACTCGTAAGAATTTGGAGCTATTTCAACCACACCATCATTTTGAGGGGTTTCTCCTTTCAAAAAGTCATCGTCTTCATCTTCAGAAGTACCCTGCAAAAATTTAAAAGGATCAGTGAGAGCAGGAAGATACTGTCAAATCTTAATAGAGACCTGGATTTACACTATGATTGTCATGACCAGTTGGAATGGTAAAAGATTTAGATGTACTCTGATTATTAAATATGGGAACTAAATAACATCTACAGGGTGGATTTCCAAGTGACATCATCATGTCCATTTTCTCAGCACATTCATAAAGATTTCACATGGCTCCTGTGCTGCTTAAGAGGGAGAAGTGCTCTCAAGACAAGAATGGATGAATTCCTAAAGCTTCCAAATTTCAGTCAGTTTCCTCTAAATGTATAGTGTATCCTTATCTACTTAAAAAAAAAATCTGCAATAAAAGCAGCTGATAGCTGAACTGTGTTTGGATCAGGGAAGATTACCTTTTTAATGGGTTTCTTCAGATTCTCAAGATCTTCAGCACTCAGCTCTTCCCAGAACTGATACATAGGATCAATGGTCTTCTTAGATCTGAGAGAGGAAACAGAGCACAGAATCTAACAATACAGAGTTATTGTACACGCAGCAGGGGTACATTTTAATTTAAACCTTTGACAATCTGGTTAAAATGCGGAACATGAAAGGTACTAAGCATCGGGGAGGAAAGTGAGCAGCAGAAACACTGACAGTTTCCTAGAGGTTGTATCAATTATTTTCCAGAAGGCACAAAGGAGTTTTTCACTTTTTAATTCTACCTTTTGAGTATGTAGGGGTCAAAGGGGAAGAAGCTGTCGAGGGGGTTGGTGCAGGTCTGCACAAGGTCCCCCCCTGTGCCGCTCCGCACAACGGGGATGAACTGCCTGTTGTTCCTCTCAATAATCGTGTAGCAGAACACCAACTGGTATTTCCTTTAAAAAAGGGAATAAAGAAAAGATAAGCACTTCTAGCACACCCAAAGCAAGAATTTCAGATGGATGGTATGAAAACACAAAGTTATTTTTTAACAAATATCACTTCTCTCTTCCATTTTCCAGCTGATATTAAGAGTTTGCAAGATAGTCACAAGGTAAGGAGTCTGTTCTCTGCCTCTAAGCTCCTATAAACTTTATTCCAAGTGCAGCCACACTGCCTCCAACACAAAGCAATCCATTTCATAGTAGTGCAGGATCTCATCGAAACTGAACTAGGAATAAACTTATCACACCTGGAATATGGGCAGTGTTATGCCTCAGATAATATTCAAAACTGTGTCTAACAAAACCCTGTGCTGGTTTTAGATACACACAAAATCTGTACCAAGCTGAAACTGAAGTAAATGAGTAGGTACCTGGTAATGGCAGCAAACAAGTTGACAACAGAAGGGATACAAATCTTCAGGGGGTTTAGCTGACACATGACAATGCGCTCAAAATTTAAACCCTGCAGATATGACAGACCTTCAAAACAAGAACAATTGGCGAATACAGGTTAGGTATCATATACACTGAACTTAATTTCTAAGAATTTCGAGTGTGACAAGCCTGCACTCTGCACACCACCACAGAAGCACATCCTAGGGCACTCACAGTGGAGGTCTGGCCTCAAAATGTGTACAAGCCACCTCATTTTATTTACAGCACAACATTAACTTGCCATCAGATACTTGACTGAATTGACCACTACAAAACACAGCAACAGGAAAACTTCTAATGAATCCTTTCAAACCTAATATACTCACCTTTCCTTAAATTTCCATCCAAAAGTTGTTTATGACGGAAAATAAGTGTATAGAACACTGCCTGACACGTAGAATAGAATGGCCCGTGGAGAGCTACATCACAGTAGGCATTAGCTCCTGTATCCTGATTATCAATGTATTTATGCAACCAGTTCACCAGAAGATCCAGACATGCTTTTACTGTACTGTAGTGCAGGGAAAAAAAAGAAGTGTAAAAATAACACCTGAAATGGTGCAGAAAAGATGTTAAACAAATATACAAGAATCTCAGTGGTTATAAAAACATCAGTAAGAAAATCTCTTTGTAAAAGAATGATTCTGTTATGAGCTTTCTACTTTATCTCAGCATAAAATGAATCTATCAGCACTGAAAACCCCAACCAGTGAAAGCACAGGATGCCAGAAGAGATGAATCCACGAACACACAGTAAACAATTAGAATCCTTGGCTAGAGGAAGTACAGAGCAATGCCTACCATGTCCACCAGGTAATTCCAATATCCAACTAACTCCAATGTTAAAGCCACCACACCCACCCTGAACAGCATAAAAATATAGAATGTGTACATAAAAAAGAAGACATTTTAACTCTTCTGTATCAAAATACTAGAACAAATGATTTCCCCACTCCAGAACCTGCATCAAATGCCTAACACTGGGTACTAAAAACATCTGCTTCTGAACATCAGATACACTGGGAATCCATGACTCTGCCTGAAGTCAGCACAACCTACCCATGGCTCAGCACTTCTTGGTAAATGAAGCCTTAAACAGCAAGTCATGAACCTCAGCAATCATCAGTCTGCATCCTGTACATGCAAAACTTTCCTGGAAACTCCAAGACAATACTGAACCAGTACTGTTGAAAGGACAACAAAGTCTTGATTCAGGCTTAGTGGCAAAGCAGTGGGAATAGAAGACCAATTCTGCACTTAAGCTCCACAGTAGCAGGAATTGTTTCGTTCTGCTCATGTATAAAAACAACTTACACAATAGGAATAAATTTAGCTCTTGCCAAGAAGCTGCCAATATAACTCCCAGCAGTCTGCCTGATTACTGAAGGATTGTTTGGATCCTGCAGCTTCTTCCAAAGATGGTCTAAAAATGCTTCAGCCAACCCCTGGAAAAAAGATACATGAAACTGAGTTGTTATACTGAAGACACTGTTTAAGTGATAGATTCCTAATACTCAATTCCCATAATTTCCATAACCAAACCATTTAAAAAATCTTCCTATAACTTCAGTAAATAATTATTCCTACACATGATGGAAGAGTGTAGGAATTTCTCTGTCTTTTTCTATACTTAGTTGTAAAAGAAAGAACAACAGTTTGTTGAGAGAGATGGGAAAATGCGGGGGTGGGGGGAACAACAAACAGCAAACACGATTTTCAAATCAAAGAGCTAACAGACAGCATTTTTGAGATAGTTTTGGGATGCTGCAGAAACTTGCATCCCATGTCTTGGGTGCAAGAGTCCAACTGATTCTTGTAAAAAAGATCAGTTTTAATCAAGTTTGTTCCTTCACACTTGCTAAGATTCCATCTGTAAGTGGTTTATGAACAACATGAGAAGAGCAACCACAAAGAAAAAGAAAGGAAAAACAGAGAAGGAAAAGAAAGCAAGGATACTAATGAATCTTGATGTACTTGCTATCTTCAGAGCAGAATTCCAGCAGAAAACAACTGTTTTGTAAAAAAAACCAAAACACGGATGCAGAAATGACAAAGGACGCCACATTTTAAAACCAGTTTTTACTCACCAATTTAAAGCTACAGATGTAAAACATGAAATACTGTACGTGACATGAAGCATGGGTTGGTAAAATGAGCTTGTCAAAAACAGAAACTAGATCCCGATACAAATCCTTTGTGTTGCTGATGTTGAGCTTGCCTACACAACAAAGAAACAGAACAAAATGAGCCATTTCAGGTCTTTTTCCCGCCCTTGTGCTGCAGAAGTGGTATTTTATATCTTTCTACATCAGTAAGAAATATGTAAAGAAAAACTGTCAACCTGACTTCCCAGGTGCTCTGACATCTAAAAATCCAGGTGTTCAGTTCTACTGCTTTTTAAGGTGGTGTAAATTAAGTATCTCTCTGCGTGACCATCTACACATATAAAGCCATTAGACATGCAAATTTTGCAATAATGTGTTCACTCAGAAGAGCAAGAAAAGAACACTGAGAAATAAATCACCTGGCTTATGTGGGGAAGATACAGCATAATGGTTTCTAAATATTGTTCTAAATATATAAATCTAAGGAATTCAAACCCTTAATACATAACAGTGAAAGATATTTCTTTCCCTGTACCAAAGCCAATTGATTGATGTGTCTGGTTGTTTTGATCTACTTCCAGTCCTTGTGACATTGAAAGGATCCATAACTCTAACACTCAAGTACAGCAAATGATAAAAACATTTATACCCTACTACAGTTTGGATACAGTACCATATTAATGGAATCAAGAGTGTCTCCAAGTGAAGACTAAACCTTTCAAGTCCTAACTGTACCTCTCCCAGCACCCGGGCAGAGGCAGGAACGTGGACTACAGCCTGCTAATGGCAGAGTTCTGCTCTGTCTTGCAGCACAGAAAGCAAGAACTCCTCTTATGTGTTCCTTACTTGTTAGCAAAACAACAAATTTGGTTATAGAGCAAGTGTTCTCACCATCCACGTGGCAAACATCCTTAATATAGGAAAACAGGATGGTCATCAGGATGTCCAGGCGCTCTGCGAGTGGATGGGCCATTCTCTCAGTACTGGGAGAGATAACTTTGTTTCCTTTTCTGTCTTCATCTTCCTCCTGGTAGACAAAATGGCACATGCAGCTTTTATATACACAAATCACTGAGACAGTAGTTACAGGAAAAGTGATGTTAAATTTATTATTCAGCAATCTGCTAAAGTTTCATCTTTTCTTTTTTTATAGCAAAGCAGTATCCCGTTGCACAGTATAAGCAAATCTTTGCACACTAACCCAAGTACCATGAATTCTTTAACTAGCTTTATGGCACAGCTGCTTGAGTTTTTACATAATGAAATTGATTTGCTGGATGTGCACTGAGTGTTTACATGAATAAAGTCAATACCTGAGAACACATTTATCATTTGTCAGCCGTTCAGGTTTCAAGAGCTGTGTGCAGTGCAGTAACAACAAAGCAATAATGAATTCCTACATTTAGTTCATAGCCACCTCAGAAGTGAAAATTTTACTAATAAAAATTTTAATAGAACAAGATAGCCAACCATGTCAAAAAGTCCCTCCTCTGTAGATTTTTCCTCACTAGCACAGTTATTAGCAGTTTCTTCAGCATCTTCAATATCTTGCTGTGGAGTGCTAACCTACAATTGCAAACAAGAAATTAATTTCTATAAAACCATGATAGTAATAAGAAACTGGGTTTTTCATTATTTATATAAAAGACATGACAACATGAGTAAGTTTTCAACAAGATTTTGTCCTGGACTAAATAAACATTTTAAAAGGGAATGATGTGCCATACACGAATGCACACTTTAAACTTTCTGAAACTTAACCTCCCCAACATCAGCTCTCCCCAGACTGTTACACAGTGAGGCAAAAAGCTGTGATGATTTACAGTGCTACACTTCCTGTCTTTTTTTTGGACTGTAAATCCTTTTACTTCAAAGGGATGACATGACCAACCAACCACACAATGGGAAGCACATTCTCTGCACATTAGCACTGATCACCACAAAACAAAAGTTATTTGGATTCTGGCAGAGATTCCAGGCAGGGTGTAACAGTACACACCATACAGTTTACCCTCAGGTGTGGGAACATCTTTATTCTGGGAATGGAGTGTAAATTTGGCTGGGTTTATACTCATGATCACAAGCGTATTTTTTGTCGAGCCTAAACTGAAGCATATTTCATTTCCTACTCTGTGTATTTTAACAACAACCTTCCATAAAAGATAACACAGAATAAACTTACATCCAACTTCAGCAGCTTTTCAATAATAAGCTCCAGAATTTGAAGCCTCAGAGTTGGAAGGTACACTGTAACTCGCAGCAGGTTATGGACATAACATTCCTATAACACAGAATTAATTGATATCTATAGTAATGTTAACAGCAAATCAAATTTCTGCAAAGGACTTCTAGAAAACAAGCTTCTTACTTTCTTATCTAAAGACCCAGAAATAGGTTTAAACAGACTATGTTAAGAATAAGTTAAACTAAACACTAATTTTCAGTAGTTAAGCAGTGTCACCATTAACTACTTAATCTATTTCCATGCAAATTTTCCCCACTACCTCTAGATAGAGTGTAAAGATTCTATAAGAAAAGGTACTCATTTTCACAGGAGTCCATTTAGGAAAATGAAGCATACACCTCACCGTATCTAGAACCAGCTACAGTAGAACTGCTTGAAATGAGACCAAATGCATCTTTATTTCAGATTATTATAACATACCAGCAGCAATTCTAAATTGCACAGCTATGCCTCTTCAGTCATTCTGAATATAATCAAGCAGCCTAACAGACAAGTTTTGTGAGCATGCATGGGCCCACCCATGTGTACACAAATATGTACAAAAGACAACGTTGCAACTTCCACAAAGCAAAACTGTCAAGTCAGCACATAAAATCAGGTAAAGTGCCACATTTAAGTACACCATAGTCTATTTGTGAATATGCATTATTATAACATAGCCTTTAATTACATGAGCACATGATTTTTCCACAGACCATTGTGCTCATTTGTCCACAGGCTTGGTCAGTACAAAAAATGGATAGAGATAGTTTAGTGAGAAGATATAAATTGGAAATATTGAACTATGTATGGACCATATATTATTACACTTCATTTGAGCTTTGCCCTGAAAACAGCTATGCATTTCCTCACATCTTGCTCCTCACCCAGCTGCTAAGTAACTAAATAAATCTCCTAACACCATGTAAGAGCTACTATCCCCCCATTTTACAGATAGGGAGCTGGTGCTTAGAAGTTATTTGGATTAAGACAACAACAACAAACACATAAATTAAAAAAAATTTGCAAGATATATAAAGAACTTTAGGGATTTTTCAGCACTTGATGAGTTCGAAACACAGCTTTAACTGATCTTAGCTGGAGGAGCAAGGCTTTGCCGTTCGGTAACATAAAGTGCCAACATCACCAAGCTGGAACAAGTAAATATAAAGATCAAACAAGAGCCATAACCTGTCAAAAGTTTCCAGCTTGTTTTCAGCACATGAGCACCACACCAAAGTTGTAATAAAACAACTTAGGGCTTTAAACTACTGGTGATTTGGATTTCGCCTGTAATGTCCATTGTCTCTTGTTTGCTTATCAAATCCCCTGTTCCTCTGAGAAAGACTTTCCAGGTTTGATAACAAACAAGACAGGTCTCCTTATTACACAACCCTGAGACTCCTTGTCAAAGAGGTCCAGGGTGTGCATTGATTAAGAAAGCAATCCTGTGGAAAAGATATGCGGTGATGTCATTAAAGATGAGCACAATGCTTATGCACAAAGAATTCAGAATGCTTGGACAGTCTTACACTAAGCAAGATATCCTATACACAGTTGTTATATATAAACTTATTATTTACATAACAATACTCTTCAAAAATCTGCACTGACTGCCATCAAATCAGTTGTAGTACTATATACGACATTGATAAATTTAGAAAAACAGGTGAACAAATCAACAGGAACAGTCACAGTTCTTACCAGAGTTCTTTCTGATTTATTAATGAAAGGGAAGAATTCCACAAGTATCGGCATGAGAAACTGTGGTGTCCTATAATTAATTAAAAAAAAAAAAAGACCTAAAAATTAAAGGATTGCAAATATTGAACTCCAGCACTCTAAAGACATACTGGAATAAGCTTATTTCACAGTAACTTTATTTTAAGGTAAGCAATTTTTTAAAATGTGATTTGGCAAGGATCACTGGAGAGATAATAAGTGGCAAACTTTCACAATGCACTTGTTAGAAGCCACTTCCAAATATCACTATAGAATATAGAAGAATATAGAAGCCACTATCAACATCACTTTTCCTACTCCCCATATCTGTTAACAGGATTTTCAACTGCTGATGCCTGACAGAAATTTCATGACGTTTATACACAGCATTCTACCAGTTAGCGAATACTAAGAAAAATCATGCAATGAAACCAAGTATTATACTTCCAATTAAGGGAGGAAAAAAACCCATCAGTTCACAAGCTTTAAATCTGCAAGGAAAGAACACACAAACCCCAAACCCAAGGGATTCTATACTTACGAAGGAACATATCTTGCAACAGTTTGCAATGCTCTGTGGCATGTATCGAAGTTTTCAGAAATGTCTAGAGAATGAAAAAAGTATTCTTATGCACTTGGTTACAGAAAACTAAACCAGGAACCAGTAAAAACAGCTTGTATCAACTACACAATTGCAAGATTCCCAAGGAAACTGCATTTGCCAAAAGGTTATTTTGGGGGGTGTACATTGAGGTAAATAAAATGGAAACCAAACAACTCCTACCTTTTCTTTAGCTTTGAAACAATCTAGGACTAGGAATGTTTTCCTATGCATTCTATTCCCACAGATACTGCACTAACAGGAATGTTTTGAAAGTAATGAGGAGTGGGTCAGCACACCATTGATTGAGTACAAGAGAGTCTTTGACTTAGGAATTTAAGGATGTTTCCTGATGTTTTACTTGAACTCAGCTCAATATTGTAAAAAAAAGCAGCAACGTGCACTGTATAATTTTTAGTAAAGGCACTACAGCAGCATATATATATTCTTTATACTCACTTTCATCATCATCATCAGAATCTGAAATATCCACATCGTCTTCTCTGATGGTTATTCGAGCTAGCAAAAAGTGAGATTTTTATATCAAAATTGTATGAATCTCAAAGGTAACAAATTCAATAGCAAACACACTGGACAGTCTCCACCAGGACTAAGGCATCAAAATTAGCCACAAGACTTTCTTAAAGACTTTTATTTACAGAACCAGAAGGTTCTTGAGAACATCTGACATGATCCTCACTTCAGCTTTTGGTTTTATAGAAGTAAAAATATTATACAGTTCATCCATTTCCAAGACATCTTCAAAACAGGATGTGTATTAGCAACTAGAATATGTCTTCTAAAATATAGGTACAGAAAGCCATCTGTATCACAATCAACATGAAAAAATTCAATAACCCAATAATTAATTGTGTCATGGACTGCATTTATACAGAATTTATCTATCTAGGGATTTTGATAAGCAAACAAAGAAGATTAAGAGCGAAGTAACTTACGGGGGACAAACTGTGACACGATCATCCGGAGGCATGGCCTGAGATGGACAGTTTGTGCTGACACCAGATTGCCAAGAAAGCCCAGATATTCTTCCACTACCTCTCGGCTCCTTCTCAGCCATGGCAGCTTCTAAAAGTAAGAAAAGATCAAGATGTCAAAGAAGGATGCTTTGAGTACTGAACACTAATCTCCCCATGTAGCAAACAGATATTTACCAGCAAAATGTTGACCAGTTGTCCAAGCTCTTTGGTCAAATATGCAACAGAAGCTCGAAATTCATGCAGCCAATTAATGATCTGGGCATCCTTAAAATAAGTAGAAAAAATAGGTAATTATTCTAATAAACAGTATTACCTATTAGCAGAAAATAACAAGATCCTAACAAGTCAAAGATTAAGACGGTAAATACAAATTGTTTTCACACTAACATGAAAGGAATTTCTTTAAGTTTGTGTCCTCACTCATGAAAGTTCTTGAATGCAGAATACATTCATGCCAACTCCTAAACCAACAGCCTGCCTGGAAAGCTTCAGTCAGACTGAGCAAGGCATGAAATCTCACTCATACAGAACATAAAAGAATTTTTTTAAATGGCATTTCAACTTAATTTTCTTCTCTCTTTTCTCTAGTTTAAGCAGAAGGGACATTCAAGTCTTGAAACAGCAAATGTAGTGGGTACTTGTAGCTATACAGAAGAGCTATGAAACAATACTTCTGGGTGTAACTATGAAATGCATATGTATGTTACTGCCTAATGAAACAAGATTTATTGAGAACAGAAGGTAAAATTTGATGCAATTCAAAGATTATGAAAGTCAGAAAACACAGTTTGATCTACAGAAGTGTCTCTATAATCAAGCATCAGTGACCTAAAAAGATGGTATCTGGAACAAAGGCAGACTCAAAGAGTACAGAAGAGTCAGTAAGCACGAGACACTATTTATAAAGATTTATACACATATATGTATGTGTATAAATAGCCAATTTTTTTCCCATTTAGAGTTTTAATTCTGATGATTTCCACAAAGAAAAAAGATGTTAAATACAATTTAAATGTTTAAAGAAAAAGATTTGTATAAGCACCAGAATGACTTGTCTGGTGATTACACTCAGACAAACTTTAAATCATCAGACCCCTGACTATCAAAGTCTTACCTTTATGTCTGGATCTGACAGCTGATGCTTTAACAACTCAAAATCCGTGGTATCACCCTATCAGGGGAAACAAAAATAAATAAATTATTTTCTCATTTTTTTTCTTCAGTAAAAAGTACCAATTTCATCAATGTATCTGAACAACCAACTATTGCTGAACAGGTACATCAAGACCACAGGACAGGCAGCTCAGGAAGGCTGAAGCAGCAGTAACAGGGTGCTGTCCCAGAAGACAACCGAGGCTGCTGGCTCATTTTCAGCTGCTCTCCCTGCAGACACAGCTGGATCCATGCGCACACTTTGGCATAAGCCAAGCTTTACATCCACCCAGCCACGCAGATTGACTCACAGGGGAAATCTTTTCACTCACACAGCAATACCGCCTGGCACAAGCCTACAACGCTCAGCCGCCTTCGGTTTTTTTCCCTAAGCCTTCAGACGCGGTCTTGCGTAAGGCGAAACGAGTCTTCTCACGGAATGAGCCCAGGAACCGGCAGCCCGGACGCAGCGCAGGCCCCCCAGAAGCCGCAGTCACCTTTTCGTACTTGAGCAGAATCTCCGTCAGGGTCCCCCCGAACCGCACCGTCTTCCTGGGCGGGGAGCTGATGAACTCGTCCGCTCCCAGCATGGTCACGGCACCTGCGGGGCGGGGAAGCCGCGTGAGCACCGCTCGGAGGCCCGGGGCACCCCTCGGGCCCTCTCCTCAGCAGGGAGAGCCGCAGGAGCCGCTCCCCCCTCCCGAGGGTCCCCCGCGCTGTCCCTCCTTGCCTTGCGGTGGCGGCCGCGCCCCTGCTATCGGGGCCCGCGGCGCCGTACCCCGCGCCCGGCTCGTCCCGGCTGCCCGCGCTGCCACATGCCGCTCCGGCGGAAACAGCGCGGCCGGGCGGAAACAGCGCCGGGCGGCCCGCCCCTCGCACCGCCGAGCGGCACCGCCGGGCGGCTCCACTGAACGGGCACGGAGCGGCACCGCCGGGCGGCTCCACTGAACGGGCACGGAGCGGCACCGCCGGGCGGCACCAGGGAGCCGGGACTGAGCGGCATCGCCGGGCGGCTCCACTGAACGGGCACGGAGCGTCGCTGCTCCCGCCCGCCGTGGTGCGGGCAGACCGAGGGAGCCGGGCAGGGGCACGGAGAGGGCGTTTCCCGCCCCGTACGCGGGTCTGAAGCCGGGCAAGAGGAGGGGGAAGCTTTACTGTCGTCACCGTTCCGGTTTTAACACCGACTCCCGGTAGCGCTCCCAGTCCCGGGGTGCATGAGCCGACCTCAGGGAAGCAGGATTCCAGATTTATCCCCAGGCCCACGGTGGAGCGATCCCATCCCGGGTTCGTTCATAAGCGAGCGCTCCCAGACCCCTTGGGAAGCTCCTCCCGAGCGCTGAGAGCCGCGGGCAGCCCCTCACAGCACAGGTGACACCAAGGCCACGGCCAGCCTGGACAGGAAGGGTTATCAACTAAAAACTGCAATCCGAAGGGATAAACTAAATGGTCCGAACGACTTAGTTGAGAATAAAGAGGGCCAAAAATCTGCTCTAAACAAAGCAGAGTTTCACCTTGGGAAGTAATAATGGATTTGCTAGAACAGAGGAACAGGAACTTCAAGAGAGATTTCTGGATGTTTTTATCCTCTTTGTGGCTAGGTCTATATTAAAGCACTTGCCATTAAACAAAATGTGTTACGGACTTTTCTGCCTTAGAGCTAGTAACTGCTTTTCCTCCCGAAACATTGTATACACACACAAATTCCACTGCTAGGGCAACCTGGGTACATACGAACAGAGACTTGCACTTCCTGTGTAGTTCTTCATAAACCTCCAACCTGCTCAAAGCTGAATTTGGCTGAATATATAACATTTACTTCACCAATTCACACAAACTAGCTGCAGCAACACGTGCTATTACCTGACCTTAGCCCTCTCAACTTGCTATACACTTATGCTTCTTCTCTACACGAACTGCTACTGTAATAATTATGTCCCTCCCAGCAACTCTCCCAAGTCACATCAAACAGATTTTTGTAGGCGTTACTAATAATTTAATCTTTCTATGATGAAGATGTTCCCATTTAAGAAGAGACTATACACCACATGAAAACTTCCATTAGATGCAGTCCACATTTAAATCTAACAAGCTTTTAATCCATCCACATAGTTAGAAGTTAGAGGGTTGGCGTTTTTCCTTTAGTGGAATATAGGATGACATTTTGAGCTAGTTTTAAGGCTTAACTAGATGCAACAGACTCCTGTACCCACACTTCTGGAAATAGTCTGGTTCTTTGTGGTTTTGGCTAAGTTTTTAAACAGCATGCATAGAACTGTCCTGAATGTCTAGGGGAATTCTAGTTTTAGCTGTACAACTCTGTTCACACAACAGCAAGCAGTCCTAAACATGTCCAAGAGCTTCCTTCCAGTCAACAATGCAAAAGTTCTTCGAATGAACTTTGTGCTGCATTGAGCGCAGCTGATAAGGATATCATGAAACTAAAGTAGTGTTAAATGTTTGTTAATGTTTAACTGCAGATGATTCCCAGTTTCTATTTAGTGTTAGCCTTCCTGATTTAGAAGGCAAATTGATTGAATGAAACAGTAACTGGATACATTTTCAAAAAGAAAATAGTTACAATACTTACAACAGGTATCATTGCTCCACAGCAAGCACTGTCTCTCTCATTGTTTGGACACAACATCCCAGTAACCTTCTAGTGCTTTAGTGCTTCTCTGTGCTTAACAGCCTCCTTAACTGATGGATCAGCTCCTATATTTAATTTTTAAAACATATATACTATTCATATTAGTAAACTAGTTGGAATTCCACATAACTTTTAGTGAAGTTGCATTCTGGCTACCATCCTATGCAACGATCATTAAGTACTGATACTGGATTTAAGACTAATTACATTGTAATATACAACGAATGCAAAGCCCTGCTCATTTCACTCTAGTAATTATTACTGCAACACTTGAATAGAAAACTTTTTTTTTCACAGGCTAAGTATGTGAACTACATATATAAATTTTGGCTTAATTTATAGCTGCTACTAATCATTCCACTTATTTAACATCATATCTCATAATTCACTTTATAAGCAAAACTATGGGGAATCAGAAAAAGCAGCTCACTCAGTTCAGAACAATGAAATGGAAAAAAATTCGTGCAAATGAAAATTGATCTACAGGTTTTAAGGGAGGAGCTTGTTTGGTTTGTTTGGGTTTTTTACTCAGACCATTGTAACACCACAATGGTGTCACATTGCAGCTCCATTAAAAGGAGGAAACAAATTGCCTACACCTCCTAAAAACTGCAGTTAGTAAAGGAGAAATCACATTACAGACCTTCAAGTTTAGTGTTCTTCTGAACTGGTTAAAAGATAGAACATTTGGAAAACATTTTAAAAAGACAATATGTATAGAAAAGAAGTTACTCCAGAAATTTACAAGAAAACACTGAAAGACATTTTAAGAGTTCACAAGGAAGTACAGCCACAGTGTTCTTTGTAAATATTTTCCTTAATTCCACCTCTAGTGTTCAATAAGGTGTGGCATAGAACAATTGTGCATTGAAATTTTAAGACCTACCAGTATTTGCTGATGGTGGGATCAAACTCTTAGTTCAAAAACAGAGGAATTCATGACGAATTTCTCCACATGATTTTAGGTATCATTAGCATTAATATAAATCTTTTTCCAGGTACTGTTTGTTAATATTTTATAAAGCCTTGGAGTACTTGTTAATCAACAGGGTTTCTTTTGGTCATGTTCCCTCCCTCAAATGCTTCAGCATTAGGAAAATAATTTCCAACATCACTGGACTAAAAATGCCTCTTGCAAGAGTCATCATATTACATCATCTGTAACTACAAAGGATGTACTGGTATGCCAACATCACTGGTGTTATTTGTCTACTCATAAAATCTCAGATTCCAGGTTACTTCAAAATAACAATGAAACTTTACAAGAGACACTGTAAATTGTGTATTTACACTATAAACAACTTCTACTACATTTGCAGCTTTGCATGAATAGTTTAATATAGACATCTTAAAAGCACCCTTACAAACAAAAGTATTGCACTGGCAGTATAAAAATTCACAGTAAGTTTAACTTCCAGACCTTAGTAAAAAACAGTGCAAGAGCTTTTCATTGTGCAAGAGCTTTTTATCCAAACCTTCCAGGTTATTAAAAATAATAATAATTAAAACAAAACAATAAAACCAACTATATGACAAGCTGCAGTGATTTTTCGGCAAATCAGGTTAAATTCTTTTCTAGTTCTCACTTCTTAAGGAGATTTTGTGGGATCTTTCTTCACCATTTCAAAGCATATCCAGTCCAACACTGAAACAGGTGCATTTGGCAGAGATACAGATCCATGTGTCCATTTTATGCAGAGTCCACAATGGTTGCAGAGATTATTCCACAATAAGAGAATCCTATTGCTTTGAATAAGGAATCTCTTCCCATAAGTTGCAGCATTTCCCCCACTTTTTGGGGCCGTAACGTCAGCAGTTGCATCTTCAACAGATCCTGAAATAAAACATTAAGAAATGATTACTCCAAAATAGTCTTAGAACAAATGGCCATATAACTCTGAACTGTGACTTAAGGTCAATCTTAAAAGTACCTCATGTTTAACAGCCAATTGGGACCCAAAAGAAAGATCCATCAAGTCACCAGCCCATCTCCAATAGTGGCCAAGTGTGATATCTCAATAAAAGCATAAGAATATGGCACACAAGTAATGTCTCCTCAGGATATCATCTCAACTGCCACTTACTGCCCCAGGTCTTCCTGAACCAAACATGTTATCTTTACATCTCTTCTGCTTTTTCCTTTGGATTTTTGAATCAGTAAATTTTTATCTGTCCCACTGTCCCACATCAGATTATCCCACACTTCAATTACATAGCATGTGACAGTTTGTTTTTTCCTGCTTTGCCTTGGGAGGCATGCACTTCACACTTTTCCCATATTGACTGTATAGACTTCTAGAACACTTTATACTCAGCGTCTTTTTTCAGGCTTGAGTATCCTAATCTACTTGTTTAATAGAAGCATTCCATATCCTGAGAATTCTCACCTTTCTCTACTATATAATTTTTATCATAGGAAATCAGAACAACATGCAGTGTTCCTTTAATACCTTCAGAAAGTTAATGCTCAAGAAGGCTTCCAAATGGCCAGTACAGTGAGGGGGGTTGGAGGTCTTTTTCGTTTGGTTTTTTCATTTGTTTTTTTTTTAATGGTTGTGTGTGTGTGTGGGTGGTGGTGGTGGTTTTTTTCCTCCTTGTCCAGACAATATCTGCCCAAACATGTTTAACCCGTTTGGTTAAGTTCATAAATATCTCCAGATGGGGAGAGGATTTGGTCTATCAGCAAGGAATGATCTGATTCAGACAGTTGTTTACGAGAAACTCTAAAGTACTTTAAATGAACTTACTTCAAAAGGGAACTCTGAATTATCTTTGAAGGTGAAACCATTTGTTGTCCTTTGCCGCACCGTGCAAGTAAAATCATAGAGACTTTATGTTACAATATGTAACATAACTGCTATACACTCCCTCTGTTTTGGCTCCTTCTGAATAACCATTACTGAAATTTGTTTACTGTAGCAACAGAAGCTGCTATTTACTTGGGAAAGCTTGTACTAAATCACTCTCTCTATATATATATGTATGTATATATGTATATATATGTATATATAGGGAGATACATATATATCCCTATAGGACATATAGATCTAATTACTTAGAATAAGTCTTAGGAATAAGACTTGAAATATTTCAAAATAATTAATGACTTTCACTACTAGAAGTTCATTACAACAGAATACACATCCGTGTACACATATTGCATCGACAGAGAGAGCAGATTATTTACTGAGCTCAACACCTGCAATTGCTATGATCTTTAGATGAAAAGGTCATAAACAGGCATTCATAATGAAAATCTTTCCCTGCAAATATGGACCTGTCAATTTTAGACCCATTTCAGAAAAAAAAAAAAGTCTGAAAATAGAATGACTCGTTTTCAACAGCCCGTTTTCTAATTGCAGGTGTAGTTAATAATAAACTAAAGAGCAGTAACAAATCTTTGAAAGTTGTATTACTGCTGTGCTTTCCTGCCTCCTACAAGTTTTCTATTAAGCAATAATTACCTATACTCAATCTCCCTGCTATTAAAACTTCCTCTCAAGAAAAATTTCATGGTTTTCATGCAAGATGATTTTCACATGAACTTTTCCGTAAACCAACAGTGTCTTCAGAATTTAGTTTCAAGGAGAAACAGGAAAAGCTGATCTTGTACATAGTGAATAGAACACTGAGATGTTTAGAATCCTTGAACAGTTCAAATACTTTGTACAAAACTGTGTTTAAAGTTGCTTCAGTAGAGGATTTTACAGTGAAGTGAAAGTTTGACTTTTTTCCTCACACACATTTTCAAGGGATTAAGCATGCTTTTCTTCCTAAATGAACATGCCATATAAATGAACACACTGGGGATATTTTGAAAAGCTTTATGTTCTTCAACCATGCTCTGAAACAGGACCTAGATACTTCCTTTACATGTCGGATAATATCACATCTTTTCTAGATGACTGAGGTTCAAGACAAGTAGTTTAACTGATTTATGAATTTATGAGTTTCAACCTCTTACCTACAACTCTGCCCCCAAGTTAAATACAAGTCAGCATTTCATCTTTTTTGTTCTATAAGGAAGCAACATTTCACAGTGCTAAAGAGGGGGTTTCCCCTTCCAAGAGCTTATGTGCGGTAGTGGTTAATGGCCATTTCTGGCAGCATTTGGCTACTGTGAGGACCAGTTCAGAATGCCAGGGCTCCTGTGCTGCTCTCTGACAGCAGCTCTCCGCATGCCAGCTCCACCACACTCCCCGGGCTTTACTCCTGCTCTCCTTTTCCGTTCTTAGACGGCTACAGGAAGTGTCTTCCCTGCCTAATCACATTTGTGCAATCTTTACTATTTGCTTTTTTACCGCCTGAGCTGAGAAAAATTCCACGCTACTTTTATTTTAAGAAGCGTCAGCTGCGAGCAGGTGGTACAACATAGTATGGGTTAAACTGAATCTTGGGCAGGAGTGCTCTCTCAAACTCTAGCCGGAGTCAAAGCCCGCAGCCGGATTCCCCTNCGCCATCGGGAGCGGCGCCTCGGGCCGCGCGCACCTGAGGGGAGGCGGCAGCGGCGCGAGGGCGGCGCCCACCTGAGGGCAGGTGAAGGACGCGCCCCCCGCACCTGAGGGGCCGCCCAGGCCGCGCCCCCCACACCTGAGGGCACGTCCGGGCCGCGCCTTTGCCCCCACCCGCACCTGCGCGCAGGGCAAGGCGGGCACAGGCCGCCCTCACCGGCCCCGCCGAGCCCCCAGACCGCCGCGGTGGGGCTCGAAGGCTGATCTGTAGCGACCGATGGCAGTGGGGAGCTGAGGTCTCCTTGGGAGTAGTGCACACTGCCGTTCCCCTCCGCAGGTGAGCCGGACACGGCTGGGCCCACTCAGCTGTTCCAGCTGAGGTAGTGTCACCTCAAACACCCTAGAAGGTAGGCACTTCAAGTGGTCCCCAGATGAACATCCACTTTGTTTATCTCCACACTTGCAAGGGGAGGCAGCTGGTCGCAGACAGCAGATATTCGCAAGATAGTTACAATGCGCATCTGCAAATGCACATAACCTCCTTCAACTGTGCTTGAGGAGGTTCAAAAAGAGCAGTTGGAACAGAAGTTCAGGTTGACAAACAGGAAAGAAGTTGTCAATACAGGATATAAAATTCAGTACGTAGAACAGTTATGTAAAAAGCAAGACACATATTTCAGTTCACCCCTGTGTTAGTTAATGACCTGGTACGTATCTTTTTACACTCCCAAGTCCTCAAGCACAAGAACTGCATTTAGATGTAGGCTCTCCTGTACCTGCTCTCATAAGAGCCTTATATCTAACACCGTATTTAACAATGGGTAAGCCACTGTTCCAGTAACTAATCAAGCCAACAGGATCTATGACCATGCCTAAGAGCACAGGCACTTTCCACATTTTTGTGGAAGTACAGTGTGCCAAGAATGATGCTGCTGAGGAAGACTACTCCATTGACAATGAGTGCTATTGGTTTACTGGGATTACAGACTCAATTCCTATCATAGCATTTGGTTCACAAAATAGTTGAGAAGTTACAAAAAGTCAGGGTTGCAAAAGGGTCAAAAAAAATTGCCACCACAGATGAATCAGAGTATTTTCATATTCATTAGAGTTCACCACATTTTATTTAGCACCGGCTTTCTTTCTAGGTAGCCAATATCTTGATATGAGGATGCCCTAAAAAGGAGATGTGATAGGGTTTTTTGAATGACAAATTATGCTGGTTGTATCCTAACGATTAATCTTGTCTCTTAACACCTTTTTCCTATTTGGAGTTTTTACCACTAGGACTTTTCAACACAAATCTGCCTTGTATTCTCACTCTGCAGAGGACAGACAAATGATCATACAGAGAACAACTGGGCAGTTCTGTAAAACTTCAAATATATCACCTTTCAGTCCTGAAGTATGTATTTTTCATGCCTTTACAGAATGAGTTCACTTGGCTGGCACAACTGGAATTCACACAGCCTTTAGCTCTTTTCAGATGGAAGAACAACAGTTCTGTGAGACCATCATGCAGAAACACTCTCAACTGTTCCAGTAGCAGAAATAAAGCCCAAAACTGAAGGTATGATTTTCCTTGATGTTGTAAGGTATTTATGGTTAAAGGAAAATTGTCTTGTGCCTTTTTAACTCATAAATACCCTAGGTAAAAACAGCTAAAAATTACAATGTTTGGCTTGGTACCAGGCTGCTAACTTAAACATCTGCAGTAAGACCAATAGCTGCCACCCTGTCTTTATTATACTGAACATTTAAAAAAATGATAGCAGCTATTTCACCTTTATAAGCACATGTAGATTGCTGCTCTTGGCATCCATGCTTCTTGCTTCAGGCAAAATGGCACTTATTAAAGTATTTCTCAGCCTTTTTTCCCTACAATAGCCCCATCTCTGCCCTTTGACATTTGAGAAGTTTGAAGAAGTTTTTGGTTTGGGCCAGGAAAAGATAAAAGGTGATGGGGCCACTAAGACAGTGAGTTTATTTGTACCAGCTTGTAAATTAGAAGGAAACCACTGAATCATTACACATCTTGGCAGAAAAAAAAGCTCTTGAGATCAGATTTCTTAAGAAGGCATCAATAAATTTGTTTACTGAAAATACACGACTGAATGATGATATAAAAATGTGTTACAACAGACAACGTTTATGCTGACTGTGGCACGTGCACCTTTTTGGGTGCCTGCTTCGGTGATTTTGAAGACTTCCTGGCTGACTGTATTGACTTGCCAGCTTTCGGTGTTGCAAAAGACTTTGCTTCAGGTTTTTTTGGAGTCTTTTTCACATCTTTTTCATTTATTGCTTCCTTTGGCTTGCTGACCTGCTTGGCTTTTTTGGCTTTTGATGACGTCTGCAAGTCTGCACACTCTTCTGTAACATCAGGTTTTGATTTTGGAGTCTCCACCACTAGAGACTGTTTCTTTCTCTTACCAAGGGGTGTTTTGGTTTTCTTGCCCAAATTGTCACCTTTTTCTGGACTTGGTTTCATTTTCTGTATTTAACACAAACAAAAAATTACCATTCCATCCAGAAACATATTTCCTGTTTTTCAGGAAGAAGGATCAGTGAAAACCATTACAAATGACAAACACTTTCAATTGAACTGCGCCATAATCTACTTTAAGTGTGGTAACAGATACCTTTCCCTAAGGAGCAATGAACAATTTAACTGTTCAAAATCTTTAGTTTTAACTGAAATGAGAGTTTCTCAATATTATTCAATAATTACCTTCAGGTCAGCTGAACTTGTTGTTTGTATAGGCACCAGTTGTGGAATTTCTTCATCATCATCATCACCTGGTTCTTGGACTGTTTCTACTTTTTCTTTTATTACAGGCTCCTGGGTACCAGCAGCAGCTTTACTTTCTGTTGTCACAGTGACTTGACTTGAATTCAGTTTTTTATGTGTCTTCTTCGCTTTCTTGGGTTTTGCCTTCTAGAATTAATCAGAAGTACATCTCAGAAAAACCCCCATACCATTTCTAAAGGTATAATAGTTATTTTAATGTGGTTAAAAATTAGATGGTATAGCAACATAAAGACTCTTGTTCAAGAAACCTGGACTAATCAACCATATATAAAATATGAAAAAAAGCACTGCATGCAGAAGTTTATTAGAAATAACTCACAACTATATTAATGTGAAGATTACAGTCCCTAAGTTAAATATTCATGGTCCAAATTCATTTCAGACAAACGAACATAAGCAGAACTCAGTACAAAGGAATAGCCAACTATTATTTTTTTAACAAGTATGAGCTCCCCCATATATACAAATATATGAGCTTGAGAATTATTCAGATGCCACTGATTAACCAACGAATAACAGATGCATGATCTGAATCCACATATATGTTAATGAGTGTATTTTCAGAAGGCAAATAGGGATAAACAATACAAGAAAAGTTCTAAGAATGAATCTCAACTCCCTTCAGTTTAGGTCTAGAAAAATTTTATTTATTTCCAGTTTGCTTTAAAACCTATAAGGGAGTTTCTGTAATTTCATTATTATTACTGAGTATCTGAAGCACTGAGGAAGAAATGTCTAACCAGTTTTAGCCACAAAAGCCTGGGATCAATTGCTAATACATTTAAACCCAACACTACAATGCATAGAAGGAAGACAAAGAACTACCTGCAGCAATTTAATTTATGCAAAGTTTGAAGAAATTTCATTTACCTTTACTTCATTTTTCTTGAGAGATGGCTGTTTGTCAAGCTCATCCAAGTTGGAAATATTTGCAGTATATATTGGGAGTGCAACTGACTTGAGTGTTTTGAGGTGAAGCATTTTTACATTTTTCCATTTCTGCAAAAACAAAACCAGTATATTATGTAAAAATAAGGCTGAAGTGTGAACATGTCTGTAATGCAGTCAATCAGCAGTACCTTTGGTAACTTGTTATCAATCACTTTTGCTGCTGCAATGATATTCTCAAGTATCTCATCCACTTTCATCCCAGTGTGACCTATTCGTGCTGTACTGAAAGAAGAGAAGGATATACTTTATATGTGTGCAAATAAACTTATTTCAAGTTGCTTGTTTAGTTTAGGGATACCCAGAAATGCAAAAATCCCAGTCATCTGCAATTATCTTAATGTTCATAAAGGATGGATGGCTATTGCAGAAATCCTTTGTGATAACAGAATAGATTCACCTGTATTCATCTTTCCATATTTGGATATGCAACTTCTGCCTTACATTACAAAGCATTACTAACAATTTAGATACTTTTAGATACACAATATATGAAAAAAATCTTACTAGAACAGAGAATTTTGGAAATAGAAAAATATTATTAAATTAGATTAAAACTAAGATTGTACGTGCTCTTTGACAGTGACAGGTGCCTAGAAATTCCTTAGGCAAAACGAAAAAGAGACAAAACACCCAGCTTTATAGTAAAACTTAAGTAGAACTACTAATTTAATTATACCGGTTAAGATTCAAAACACCCCCTATTTTGAATGGTGACCCTTAACATTTTTTATTCACATATTAAAGGAATAAAAATAACTCACTTAAAATTCCTACAGTTAAGGTAGAACCACCCTTCAAGGGATGTGTTAATCTATTCGTACTTACTAACAGCACCCCTTGTTGTTAACTGGAAGTGTAGTCCCTTGGATATGTTTTTCTAGTTCCTTGGCAAGATTTTTGGCTTTCAGGTTTACAGATAAAGGTGCCCTAAAACAGAAAGAGAGAGGGGTTAAAAAAGGAATCAATTAGAAAACCCAAAACAAAACCAATTCCCCTGTTACTAAGAAGAATTTGATCTTAAAGAAGATAATGCAAAAATGGGTTTACAAAGTTTAAAGACCTACTTTTTCTTTTCATAGAAGTGTTTTCCTAGATGTGAGGGCAAAAGTCTTCTGATTCGGTCATCAGACAGAAAGAGATCGAATCTGTTCAGGAGGCGCCGCTTCGCTTCGAACATTTTATATTCCTTTTTGAGGGTTTTGTATGAGATGATCTGCAATGTAAGCACCAGTTTAGTCCCTGCTGCTGAAAATGCAACCTGAAATTCTTCTCAGAACTGCACAGATTAAAGCTGCATAACTGATAGTCTATCACGGTGCATTATTTTAAAATGCTGAAGACAATCAAAAAGTATACATTTCCTACTGTTTTTAGGATCAAACAATATTGATCTCTTGCATAGAAACTGTAAATTGCCAAACAGAACTTCAGTACATGAATAAGATCTAAATCAAGGTTAAATATAACAATAAGTTCTTTTATTGTTTTATTGCTGGTGGCATAAACAATCCAATCCAGCTGCAAAGGGTATAAATAGTCAAACATTGTGAGTTTTTCCAGTTGGTTATGCAAACAATATATTGAACATTTATCTAGAAATTGTATCTGATTACTAAAAATCCTGTTTCAAACTGAAGAAACTATTCTGAGTAAACTTTGCATTTTAGAAACACCACAGTTTGAGTAGTCAGAAGAATCTTACTAGAGAATGTGAATCAGAATTAGAATATTAAACAGCAGAAAACAACAACTCCTTGTACTTTTTTTGGTGGTATAAAAGGCAACAAATGACAGTACTGTATCATACTGTCAAGGACCTCTCTTACCTGGCTAATACTTCTGATCCCATTCCCGATTAAAAGTTTCTTGTACAGATTTTCAGTCTGTTCTGCTGATAAATTTGGTTCATCCTTTGTGAACAGGCAAACGTCAGCTGTTTCTGGTCGAATGCCATGCGGTAGTGGTCTACAATGAGAATATGAGATGAATAAAGAATGTCTAATAAGAAAAATAAGTTTTTTTCTAGAACTAGGACTACAACCGATAGATCAGTACCTTTTAACAACACAGAGAAGTGCCTGTATTTAGACTCTGTTAACTACTAAATATTCTCAATGGAACCTATACTTGATAAGCATACAGAACTGTAAAAGTGAAACCACGGAATACCACGGCTCCAGTCAGATACAAGGTGGAATCTCCTGTCCTGCCAGCAGCCCTTAGCACATGGGTCCTAGGAGGAGGACCCTCCATGCTCCTCCCTTTATGCCACGGCTGTGTCCAGTCATTAGACAAAACTTTGTAACACTCGGGCTCTGATAAATGGATGTAAACTTTCTCAGTGTAGCACAGCTACAGTTTAAAAGGAGACTTCTAATTCATATTCAGGTTTGGTTACCACAGGAAAGAAGTCTTACTAATGATTTGGTGGTGGTGGGTCAAGACAAAGAAGTTGATTTATTTTCTCGAGCTTAAAAACTGAAAGGCACATACCCTCTAACTGGCAACCCACAGAATCAGCATTCTCCATGCAAAAATCTAGCACAGCCCAGCTTACAGTTATACCACAAGCAGGGGTAAAGCAGCGTTCTGACCCGGCAGTTCTTAGTCACGGCATGGGAGCTGCCAGGACAGCGCCGTGGCAGTCAAATCCCTTATGCTCAGAATCTGCAAAGTGGTCTTTTCCAACCGAAAGGACACCCGCAACCCCTGTAACCACGCGGCCGAGTATTAATGTCTTACATTCTGATGACTTTTGCCACCTGCGGGACCTTCCAGACCGTCACCAGAAGATGGACACTCTCGCTCTCGTTGAGGAGCAGCGCGTCTCCCTTGGCCTTGCTTCTGGCGAAAGCCATGAGAGCCTCCACTGCCTTCTTCACCTGCAACGGCACCGCAGCGGCAGCAGCCGCAGGTCAAGCCCGGCCTGGCCGCGCTCCCGCCCGCCCTGTTCCCCGCAGTCCCTGGGAGCGCCCCAGGAGTTCCCGGCCGGCTCCCCGCAGTTCCCAGGCGCGCTCCAGGAGTTCCCGGCCGGCTCCCCGCAGTACCTGGGCACGGTCCAGGTGCTCCGTGCCGCTCGCCATGGTGCCGCCGGTGCCACGTGCGGCCTCCGCGCCTGCGTGCGCGCCGCTTTCCGGGGCACGGCGGGCCCCGTCCGGGGCGGGCCGAACGCGAAGGGGCGGGGAACGCCGCAGGAGCTGTTCCTCAGCTGGTCATTCCCCAACCTGTGCTGCCGCAAGGGGCTGCTCGTTCCCAAATGCAGGTTTGCATTTGCCTTTGATGAGTGTTGAGAGGTTTGTGTTGCCAGATCTTTCCAGCCTGTACAGATGCCTTTGTTCATGAGGGTAATGATTGGTCCCAAGTTTGATGCTCGCTGCAAACTTGATGTGACCATGCTTCAGGTCACCGATAGACATATTAAATAGAACATGTCCCAGGATAAATCCCAGCAGTATTCCATTTGTTACTGGCCTTCAGGTGTAGTACAAGCCATTATTTCTGCCCTCCAAGCCTTGTTACCCAAACAGTGGTTACCTATCTAGTTGGCCGCCCACCACACCATCGTGTTTAGGAAGAGCTGAGCATTGTCTTCAGATTCCTTCTTTGAAGACTATCCCTGATTTTACTTGCTGTATTACTGTCCTTTTGCACTGGAATGCTGTCACAGATTCCCTGCTTATCCGGGCCAGTCTCCTGATTGATGGACTTGTTTTCCTGATTATCAGGAGGAACTGTTTGTATGATTGGAGGAGGTTGTCCTTAAAGACCTGCTGCCAGCTTTCCCAAGCTCCTTTGCCCTTCAGAGCTGCATCCCATGGGATCCTGCCCACTGGTTCTCTGAATAAACCAAAGTCTGTCTCATGGAGTCCAGGAACTGTATTCTGCTGCTCATTTTCCTCATACACTCTCTTGAACATGGCTGTTTCCAGGTCACTACCGTTGGGGCAACCACTGATTATCACGTCAAACCATTTCTTCCTCATGTGTGACCAATAAAGGCAGAACTGCTGCAGTTCCTGTTCAGTTTAGAAATGCATTGACTGACTACACGGAAGTAGCTTAATTGTGGAATGCTTGCTGCATTGAGTTCCATGCTGGATAAATACACTGTTCTGAGACAAAACCCAGCCTGGAATTATTTTGGTCTCATTCTCATAGTGCTGTGTGTGCCCTGGCATCTTTGGGTTGTCTGCATTCATCACCCAGGTAAGCTGCTATCTGGATAACACAGCTATGCATAACCAGGGCTTAAATATGCATGAAATTAGGAGTCTTAGTCATTCACTCTTCTCTAGATTTTTTTCCTGCTCTTTGCCTTTCTATTTATGGTTTTATTCCTTCTCATCAGATGCCGTCCAACAAAATTTGTTGCTCCATCAATGTGGCCAGTGCAAAGAGAAACTAAAATACCCTAGTTTATTGACAAGCTGCTTTATGTAGTGCTTTATATTTTCTTTCTGCTGTTAGTGTCCTTGGAGCAATAGTGGAATAGTTGATGCCATCAAGACTTGTCCATACTTGGGAAAGAACTACATGGACATACACTGATTTTAAAGAGTGAGAAAAAAAAATCCTGGAAAATGGAAACTTTCCTTTTCTATTGTGTTATTTGAACAAAAACAAAACCAAACCAAAAAAGAAAACTGACTAAGAAAAAGAAAAGCTGTGCTTTGTTGCCATGTTGTATGAAGCACTGATTAGAGAAATTACTGGAGGTGACGAACACGCAGGGTAGCCAAAGAGGGCAGACTCATTAAATCCTTTTCAGTATTGGTGGAATTTCTGCATGTGATACTAGCTCTGGTGGTGTATGTTCTGATAATTGTATTAGCCTTGCTTCTATCTTTGTACATTTTAGGGCAGTCATATTTTAATAAAACATCAACATATTAGTGTGATGTGTTAAAACAAAATAGAAGAAGTCAGATGACTGGAACATCTCTCTGAAGATGAGCCAGGCTAGTCTTGTAAGATATGATTGAACAGCAAGTTTGAAGACTGACTTTACTGGGTCACTATAGCATTAATAGGATAAACGTAAAGGGACTATTATTAGTGACTCAAATTCGAATTTTTCACATATCAGTCTCATCCCAGTACATTTTTCTGAACAATTTTAGGTCTGACATGAGTAAATTTTACTAGATATGGTTTAACTGACAGTCTAATAATTTTCTCTTGAAAGGTACTCGGCATAGCCAACAGAGCTGTCTTGGAAAAATTAAGTTAATCTATGAATAAGAAATATTTCAGTTTAATACAGCATGCAATGAATATAAACTATAGAAGAGTGCACTTTTAATTTAGCAATATAATAAATTCACAGTTACTCCTACAAGGAAATTAGGTTTGTTACTTAGATCGGTGTTACTGCTGTACACTGTCCTGCTGTAGCTCTCAATTTAACTTTTTGGATCATGAAAGTATGTGTTTTTCTTTAAGTCATTTGTGTCACTTAGTTAAATGCTAAGATTGAAAATAATTGCAAGACATTCTAGCTCATTACTTATTTAAGATGTTTCTTTATAAGCCTAATTTTATACTTTCACACAGCAAAAGGGAGGTACAAGTACCAATTGCTTCTGCTGTAAAGACATCTTTGAGGTTTAAGATTATTCAGGTTTCAGTTCCAGTCTTATGGTCCTCTAGACTGTTTGATGGCAAAGCCAAAATCCCAGTCTCTGCAAGCGTACTTGAAACAAAACCAGCACAAAGAATACGTAGAGATTAAAACAGGACTAAGAAGTGCCTTCCTAAGAGTGCTCAGAAGAGAATCTCCCATCTAGACCCACTGTTCAAGCACTGTTTTCTTTAGACTGTTCCTTTGCCATCCTAGAGTCAGCCTCCAGCTCTAACCTGACTCAGACACGAGGCTTTGGTGCAAGTAGTTCACATGTACCAAGAGGACTGTTCCAAAGGACAGAGGCCCCTGGCACTGAACAAAGTGCAAAGCTTTCTTGTTATAATGCTTTGCCTCACACCCCTTCTAGAAGCTTAACAGATGACACGAACACTGCCTCAAGTACCTTTTTGTCACCCAACAGTTAATCTATCATGCCTCTTATTACTCTTATTCAGAAGTAATGTGGACTTTTTTGGGTGTATGGAGCTGACAGGAGATGTAGAAAAATTTACACTGGAAGTTGATACTTTTCAGGAAGGAAAGCTAATGAAAGGATATGTATTTTCAGAAGTTATACACAGACAACAGATTTTGGGTTTGTTAACATAAATTTCCATTTTATATTAAGACTAGAATCCTTTCTAGTATTTCTTCAGAGGAAAAGTAGTATCTTGTAAGGTTTATAGTGTGATAAAATAAACACAAGGAAAGAAACAGGTTCACAATATAAAATCTTCAGTAGTAACTCCAGTTTTGTTGGTATATTTTTCTGTACCAAATCCTCTATAGAATATACAAAAACAGCAGAATAAGTAAGAGCTTTTAAGTACCAGTTCAGGAAGAAAACAGTCTTGTCTGGAGTACATGTCATCTGCTTTAACAGCGTCATTTCAACAGTCTGCGGTACGAACCGAAAAGCCGGAGGAATACAGAATCAAATACCTGGGACATTGAAACAATCTTTTTTTTTGTAGGTAATATTCAGTAATAAACACTTATAAAAACACATTTCTCATAATTAACATAGTTTTTAATATATGGTGCCACAAGTAGTCTAAAATAGAGGTTCTTCATTGAGCAATTTTCACTGGGCTTTTTATGCCACTGAAAAAAGTCTGTAGAGGGGCATAAAAGTCACAACCAGCAAATATCCCCGAGGATAAACCTCCTTCAAGCAGGTATTTGTCTTACAACACTATTACACCATCATCAATAGCTTGCTGTTCAGGAATACAACTCACTACCAGAGTAAGTGTCTCAGGAAACTGGTGTCATCACGTTTGTGGATCGGTTCCTGATTGTCTGTTAAGATGACCAAGGTGCTGGAATGGTTTCACACAGACAGTTGATGGCAATGTTACTCAACTGATCGCTGTACCCATTCCTCCTACTACTGTGCTTTACTTCTTGTAGCTTGCAGAAACAAGGAATTATTTTCCTGTTGCCAAACAGTTAATACTGCTGCACATTCAGATTTTTTTTTCATTTAATTTTTGTTACATATACCAAGGTTTTCAGTTCAAGGACATACAAGGTCTTAATTTATAGAGTAATAACTTATGTTTTTGTAAGTTACATCATGGCTGAACACTTAAGCCATATCTGCACTACGAACTTTGGCCGACAATCAGAGAGAAAGGTGTGATCCTCATCAGTACCACACTGCAAATGCCATTATACTGAGGGGAAAAAAAACCCCCAATCCCTCCTTTCTGCAGAAACACACTCAAGAGTTTTGCTGGTATGAGTTAAAGCTACTTAGGACCCAAGAATACCCTGCCAGTATCCCATGCAAGCACAGTTACCCTGGCAGTGCTCCTGGGGGTGCTGTATCTTCAATCCAACTTTTATTGCCTCTTTTTGTTTTTCCTCCCTTCCTTTCAACTGTTGTGGTTGCACAGCTCCTTTATTTCTGTTTCATCCTCAAAGCAGCATACCACATTTTCACAAAAGGAAGTATTCAAAATAGTAATTTAAAAAAGTTTATTACATCAGTGAATCAGCAAATAGTATTTATTTCCAACAAAGCCACATTATCTTTTTGTCTTCTTTAATCTAGATTTAGCTGTATTTAATAGTAGCAAAAATGGGACTATAAAATGTAGAATGGAGATGAAATGAAGAAGTTGAGATGTAATCTGAGGACTATTCAAATACAATGTATTTCCAGCTTTTCTACCCAAAATGCAGCCAATTCATGTAGATTTATGCCTTACATTTTCATGTATTTGCTATAGAATGCAAATATTTTATACCCAAATAAAAATCTCCTACAGGATAGAAATATCTTTAATTGCATAATGTGGATTCTGTTAATGAATTTGTAATAACACAGCCTCTCCCTTTACAGACAAGGTGACATTAACTGGAATTATGGAAATGGTAATCAAATGCACTAGATGGGATGAATAATGGAAATACTCAGACTTTTTTACTGATATTCCAGCCCACCAGATGATTATTCAGTTTAATAATAAATACTCAGTCCAGCCTCAAAATAATGAAGTTTTAAAATCCCACATTAAGTTTGCTCAACAGTGGAAAACTGATGCTGGAGCATCATGTACTCTTCAGATGCAGTTCAATGCCTTAGAAAAAGGTTTTAAAGGACCTAACAATTTAGGAATCTAACTGTAAGTATTCTCCAATAATTGTCTTTGCCAATTTTAAAGCCATGAGCTTATTTCAAGAAAGCAGTCAGGTATCTGGAAATCTTGTCACTCCAGAATATGAACAAGACGGTAAGTTTCCTTGGCTTTTAATTTCTTCATTAGTTTAAGATCCAAGGAACTGTGGGTTTTGTTCACTTGGTAGAAAAAAAAAAAGTTACTTTTTAAACCCTGGTTTACCAAAAAAATAAAAGCCCAGAGATTTGCAGACATAATAAAATTTATTTAAATTCCATGCATTACGGTAGCTACAAGTGTAGTCATATGAAACTGAAGGACAATAACTTCTTCTGTCCGTACAATGTAGCTGTAAGTGAAATGAATGGGAGTTCCACAGTTACAAAGAAACAAACAAAACAAACAAAAAAAAATCCCAAAAAAGGTAAATCTGTTTCAGTTTTGAGTTATCTGTCAATTCAGATACAGTCACTGGACTGTAAACTTTTGGGGGAGAAGATGGGCTCATCAATTTTACAGCTGAGAATGTTTACTTCAAGATACTCTGAAGAAGCTCGGAAGATACCTTTCAGTAATTACTACTAATACTCTGGGAAATGAAAAAAATCCCTTAGCCTTCATCCTAATTGTTGGAATCAGGACAGCAATTGCAGACAGTCCATTTTCAAAGTGCAGCTAAATAGGGTTTTATTATGCAGCTCCTTCAAGTTGTACTGAGTAAGCTTTACTTTGAACCAGTTTTGCTTTAACTTCTCAAGAAAAACTTCACTGGTCCTCATAAGCTTACATTGCTTTTTGATATGCAAAAATTTACAGACTGTGCTTGATTCTGACCCTCCCATATTTCAGTATGTGCAAACTCTTAGGGATTTAAATAGTCTCTTTTCCTCTCAGTTCAGACTGATCTTTAAAACAGCAAGGATTATCCAGCCCTCTAAATTAAAGACAGGGTGAACTGAGTAATTTATGTAACTGGCACTTTTTAATTGGCCCAGTTCTCCCACAAAATGTAGCTCTTATAAATACTAATAGGCACTACTGCCACAGATTCTCTTATTTTTGCAAGTTTCACTGCTTTACTGGTTGTTAGCATTTTCTGCGGTTAAGAATTTAATAATGCTGAATTTTTATAAAGACACAATATGTAGTTCTAGCCTTCAAAATGGACTTACTGTGTCTAGTAATGATGTTAAGTCAACCTAAATTTGCTGAAGATATTAACAAATGTAAAGCTAATGAAGGTGCCACATTTGCATGAATGTTTTTTAATTTTCAGAATGCGTTCAAGAAAGGGAAGGGGCAAACCTAATTATTTTAATACAAACTTGGTCGAGTGCCCAATTGCCTCATTTAAAACTCTGTGTGTGGGGAGGCTGAGGAGTTTAGAAAAGTCCAAGTAACCAAGTATCTGGGTTACTGGGAAGTTAAAAAGCTAATGCAACTGCGTTACATCCGGATAAAAAACATTATTCAAAAGCAATTCCAATACCGAAAAAGATTTCAAATTGAATAGTTTATTAACATGGTAGTCATCTTTGTAACATGTGCACACACACTCGCACACTCTGAATGATCTGCCTGGAAAAAAGAGGTCTTATTGTATTTGCTGGGGTAAATTAAACATTAAAAATCCTTTAGATTTTCATAATTATAGGCAATTATGTCCACATCACTTACAAAGCTATTGCCGAATCTTTCCAAGGAAGCAGAATTTGGGAGAAAAAAAAAATTCTTTTTGGGAAAATTCAACAGTGGCATAGCAGAGCTCTCAATATGAGAAAGCTGACATAATGTGGACCTTTGCTGTGAAATTTGTCTTTGCAAAATATGGGGAGAAGTTTATCAATGGGCAGAAAATAAGACGGCGGTGTGAAGTAGGCTTTTGCTGAGTTGATTTTCCTCACAGTATTGTGCGGGGTCATTGAGAAAAATGCTTAGTCCTTCTCTGGAACCAGTTTCAGAACTTTTCCAATTGCAATGGTCTTACCTAAACCAAGAAGACAAACAGCAGAGTTATATTAAATGTGAAAGGAATGTAGAAGTCTCCAAGAACATGAAAACTTTCCCCAAAACACAGGCTCTCAAGTATTAGAAATCGTAGAGAATAAATTATGTTGTAGCATCAGTGTATTTTAAAAGCGTGATAAAATCTTTGCAGTAGTAAGCCTGCTATTCTGACAGCAAAGAACACAGTGTGGACTGTGGCAAGTCTGCTTGTACACTCATCTAAGGACAAGGTAAGGCAGAATCACTGCCAGATCTGTTTACTGCTTTTCAAGATAATTTATTTTAAATGCATCCCACAAATCTGGGAGTTTTACCAGGGTGTGCATGAGTTAAAGCCCAACATACAACCCCCCGATATTTTCTGACTTTAAACAGTGAAACTATGGTATTCATATTGTAGATGGACATTCCAGGACACATTAAAAAAGCACTGCTGGTAATTTTTCAAATCCAGTCTTTTGTTTCACAATGCACATTTCTGTACATTATTCAAATAAAACTGGCTCTCTGTTACTAGCAAGGACTGCACAATGACAACAATTTGCTTAGATTTACTTTTCCATTGTTACCCAGAGAGTGATTTCCACCAGAAAGCAGCATTTTAATACCTCACTGGCATGCATGAGCTCCAGTTTCAATGAAGTTTTTGCAGCAGTCAGTACCTGCTGCTGAAGCAGCCTTACCCTCATCTCTTAAGGTGAAACGACCCATCTGAGGGAAATCTTTGAATGTCTCAAGGCAGATCGTTCCTGCTGTCCTTAAACGGGCGATGCAGACTTGATCTTGTTTCACAAAACGGGGCCGTGTCTTACTTTTTTCTCCTGTTTTTTTGTCTACCAAGCAGATTAAGGCCTGTATAAGAAAAAAAATAATAGCTGTGAGTGCTAAAATAAGAGTTGTTTTTCTTAACAAACAAACAGAATTGGTCTAACAAAAAATATACTTACAAACAAATATATGAAAAAAGTTCCACAATTTATTCAGTGATGACCTACACCACTTTTCAGAAGGCCTATGCTAAAAGTTACAGCTATTTTTGTTTGTGTTAGGGCACTGACCAAGAATTCCATTCAAGGCTGGAGCTTTGTTGCATTAGTTGCTCTACAAATGTATGACACGACACAACTCTTCATCCCAACAACTGGATTGTTTATATCACATCACAGCTTAAAATGACACTTACTGTTATCTCAACTTCTTCAATACAGGTGTGGATGTGCAGCACTGCATTATAACCTGGGCAGATAATGGATTTGTGCTCAATTATCACTATCTGTAAAACAATTCAAAATAAGTGCATTTTTCCTAATTTCAATTATAAAAGAACAGAGAATAATCAATGCAGAACTATATTTAAAAGTCTATTGAACAATATACACACAAATTTTTGTCAAAGAGCCAAAATTTGTAAGTCACTAAGTTGTTTATAATATCAAAGGAAAAAACTGAAGAACTGGCCTGATGAGGTCTTGCTCTCACCACTGTAAGTATCTAAAACTTCACTGAGAAGTTACATTCAACATAAATTGTATTTTAGAAACTCAAATTACTGATGTCAGTGTTAAGTACATAAGTTATTGCCAATTTAGAGGTATGGTAATGAATAAGAAATCTAAACTGAAACTTGAAACTACGGAAGTTTTAGATTTGGTGAAACAAAGTATTTCCATGGTTTTTACCCCTCTATACAGCAATTAAATGCAGTCACTCTACCTGGGCATCAAACGTGCGTCCAGAATGACAAAGGTTGTTGAGATCACAGAGAATAAATCCTGGAAGGATCTCTTCCTCTTCAATTCCCTTCAGTCTGATCTTTAGATTTTCACCTGGGGCTACTGAGTCAGTTTCTACATCATCAGAAAGGATTCCAAGAACTTCCACGTTGTGCTTAAAGAAAACAAAAACATAGTTTTGCATTGTGAATATTTTAGTCTGGTACAAAATAACTGGAATATAACAGTATTTCAGTAAATAATTCCATTACAGTTTAAATTCATTATATTTGGTTCTGTTAAGCTTCAGAACATTTAAAATATTTGAATGATGAGTTACTAATACTTGAATTTTTTAAAAGAAGTTTTTTCTTTTTCAAGTTTTTTTCCTGTTTCATTTTCAGGGAAAGAAAAAAAAAGGGGAAAAGGGGAAGAACTAAACCTTTGAGCAGTCTTAACCCACAGCAGGTAAAAGGCTCAGTGGGCCAACCATACAAACACAAAATAAAACCCAGCTCAAGTGTGATGATTTGTAGTCCAGCAACTGAGTTTACTAAGGCAGGACAACCCAAGTTCTGAATGCTAAGGAGCTACACACACCCCCCATCCCCAGAAACATCACCCATGTAAACCATGAGAGCTCAGTTGTGTTTAACAGAGCCACAGAACATTTTCTGATTTAATGTAGTGAGTATCTTTAAGAACCAAGCTCTTTTTTTATGGTAGTAAATTTTCTTAATATCCAAATCTTACCATACCTTGTTTGGCATCATCACAAGCTGCTGTCCTTTGCAAATAGAGCCCGACTCCAGCTTCCCAAGGACCACAGTGCCCATGTCCTTCACAAAAAGAAATCATTACATAGCAATTGAAAACATTTTCCTAAACAGTCCACTCTATTTATGATTTACTTAACTCTATGAAGTTATCTAGCACTGCTAGAGTTAGTATTTTGGAAATTGTTCCCATGAGATTCCAGATTTTAGGAGTTTCATATAATGCCAAAATTATTTACTTTCCCCCTCCTGCCTCTATTCTACAGTTGGAAATGTAACATTAGCAAAGAAAAAAAGATACCCTCTAAAAGTACAGTAAACAGTACATTTACTGCTTTCTGAAAACAGCCTCTTTATACTTTTTATGTTATTATTTTAATTTGTACCTTATATTTATCCACAATTGGCAGCCTGATTGGTCCATCAACTGAACGGTTGAAGTTTGGCAAATTATCCAGGTATGGAATAAATGGTAATCCACTAAAAGAGCAGAAGGCATTTGTTTCAATTTTGTGAGCACCCTTCCATTTAAAAATATTACTCAGAATGGATAAATGCAGTCCAACAAAAGGAATAATTTTTATCTTGTCATCATTTAGAACAGTGACCTCTAAGACAGCTAAATCTATTGTAGCATCCCATCTGTAGTGTCCACTTTACCCCAGCCAACATATTAATGCCCAGGAAATGCATGTTTTCAGGTTACATTACAGGCATATTTTACACAAATAAATTATTCTGTTGAGAATCATGACAGATGTGTAATATATTTTGGAAATACAAAACCATAAGCGAGGTCCAAATGTGATTTCCATTAATACTTTTTAAAGTACACTGAACAATACTGAAAAACATGACATCCACTGAGAGACATGGCTCATCCCTAATTATAATACAGCTTCAAGCAAACTGTTCACATCAAACAATTATTCATTCTAGCAATGTCAACTGCAGCATCACTGGCAAATTCAAGTGCTCATAAGGCACCAAACTCACACAGCCAAAACTCTGCTAATAGTTTACTAATAATCTTCTGCAGTTAGCAAATGCTTTTCATTGGCACGTTGCATGGCTGTGTTCTTGTTGCTCTGGCTCTACTTCCTCAAGCACTTTGGCACACAACTACGACATATCACGCTCTGCTACTTCCCAGCTTCACTGAAGCATTTACGTTTATTGAAAGATAGCAAATATTCAAGTTGCTCAATTTAAGATACATACATATACCAAGGACAGAATTCTGACTGTTCTTTAAGGTTTGCTCCAGTGAGTCCTGAGCAGGGCATGAAATGAATGTCCTTTTTGGGATTGAAGCCAACTTTCTTCAAAAATGGCACCAGTTTCTCTTTACATTCCTCATATCTATTAAGATAACAAGCAGATCAAGGTAAGTTCCATTTATTCCAGCATAACATAATACTGTACTTTAAAAAACCCACAGACATTTCAGTTCCAGCAGTTAAGTTACTGTGTGAGCAGCAAGCAAGCCTAATAAATCCTGGAGGCCTATCTGCATCTTCTCCCCAGTCCTCCAGCACAGCTCAGTATTCTCTGTTCTCCTATTCCCCCTCATTCCTCTGCTCCATAAAGCATTGTCAGTGCTCTTCACACACGTCAATGACAGGGCTGGGTGAGCAGCAGCACATGCTGCAACTGCTTAAAGCAAGAGATCCAGGCCAGCACAGCAGGACAGACCACGCAGACACCTACTGAGGTCATGCTCCAGGCTGGCACTTTAGTGCTGGCTTGGTCTCCTCCAATCTCCTACACAGTTTCTGAGTTTCATGCTATTTATTTCTGTCACACTGCCTCCTCTCAGTCTGGGGTGAATTCAGTAATGTCAGAAGGTTGGGGCAGGACCAAGACAGACCAGTTGGGCATGTCTTAGTCTCTTAGTAAAGTGGGCTGACATTCCAAGGTTACACAGGCTTCCCACAAAAACTTCCACAATTCCGGGCACAACACACAGTAGGTTCTCTGAACTCTGGCAAACTCAACTGTTTGAAAACACAACCACTTCCTTTTATAGATTCAGTATAAACTTTCCAAGTCAACAATTAAATTATGCTAGAACACATGGATTTTTTAGCTATGTCTGCATGGATCCAGGAAGTTGAAGGTGAACGTTGCAGTGTAGAACTTCCAGCTTAGTAGAGAGGCACTGTCCTAGGCACTCTGCTTCTGGTTTTCCTGCCAGCTTTATAACTTCTGTCCTTAGTCCACCAGTCAACCATTCTTTCAGCAATAATGGGATACAAAGTTACTTTACTCACGAATTATTTTATTTCAGTATCTGTCAATGAAGATTAGTTTTTTTAATATTAAACTCACCTTTCATTACTCCAGTTTACAGTTGGATCATCCATTTTATTAATAAGAACTATTAAATGCTTTACACCTGCTGTTTTTGCTAGCATGGCATGTTCTCTTGTTTGTCCACCTTTCTCAAATCCAGTTTCAAACTCTCCTTTTCTTGCAGAAATTACCTAATTAAAGATACATATTTTAATAAAAGTTCTACAATTCTTTCAACAGAACCATCAACAATCAATAATAGTGCCTTATTCAAAAAACTTTGGGTAGTCAGACCTAGTAAAAGCTTTCAAAACACACTGGTATATCCTCAATATTATCCATTAATTTCTGCACTGACATTTTAAAAAGTCCCATGACCCCTGTGGACAGCTTTAAGAAGCTGTGAAGTTACTCCAAAACCCACTCATCTCAGTAAACTTAACACTTGAAAATTCTGCCTGCTGTAAGTAACCAAAAGAATAAAGAAGCAAACAAAAAATAAAAACCAGAAGCTTAATTCCAGAGCATATGCAAAATAAAAGTATCTGATTCGTCCTTACCAGCACAGCAAGATCAGCTTGAGAAGCCCCACCAATCATATTTGGAACAAAGCTCTTGTGTCCAGGAGCATCTAAAATAGTGAAGTGTTTCTTCTCCGTTTCAAAATAGGCACGACCCACTTCTACTGTTTTACCTTTGTCTCGTTCTTCTTGGTTTGTGTCTAAGGCCCATGAAAGGTACCTAAAAAAATCGCAATCCAAATATTCTATTTTTGTCTTAATTTTTATTAAATTTATATACAATTTGTTAGTCATAAGACGCCTTTTTTGGCTTAATTATTTTAACCACCTCAGCATTGCTAAACTTAAGTATTTCCAAGACCAACAGACTTTAACTGACTGTTTTCTGTATACAGCGAGCTGCAGAGCCCATTGCCAGCTCTCCTTCACACACCTAGAAGGATTCAATTCTAAGAATTCTAAAGACTATTTTCATTTTCTAAGTTTTTCAGGTATGATCTAACCTCAAATAATTTAAGCTTTGCCTCAGTCTCAAAAACAAAACAACTCTTCCTTCTCAGCATAATTAACTAAAAAATTAGTTCTGATTTGCATATATCATTATTGAGAACTATAATTATTAGTTCTCATTTATTTGCATATATTAAACAGAAGTAGGCTATGAAATAGACATCATCTTTATTCACAATATCTTTGATATTTTTATTATACCCACTCTTGTCCCCTCCTAATTATTTTTCCTACTGGCCACTGGCAAGTTAGCTTTCAGTTAGATAAACTGACATTTCAAAAAATACAGTGAGTGGGATGATGGTTGCTTGGTGAAAAGAACTGTGTCACCCTTTCTATTCCCCTCTCTCACACATGGTACAGTGAGTTCAGGGCAATGCCCATCCCCTGAGAGCTCCATCGTAGCTCTACCCCTAAGGAAGTCTTTAGCTGCTCCTTTTCCAGAGCCCTCTGAACCCCTGTTATCCTCCAGCCAAAAAGAGAAAGCTTTCAAAAGGGAAACCAATTTTGCAGGAGTTGTTTGAAGGAGAAATCAGGCTGCTACATGTGCTGTATATACACACACTGCCCCCCAAAACCCAACCAACCAATAGACAACAACAAAACCCAAACCAAACAAGAGGCCCGCAAAAAATCCACCCAGGACAAGAGCAGCATCTTGCCTGGAGGAAGCCAGGGCTACTGGGACAGAGACTACAGCCAGTTTCAAACAAGTGAAAGAGCAAAGTGTGCTACTGCCTTTATTAAGTTCATACCATGTTTCTCTGTTTTTTTCTTTAGCTTCTCTTTCATATTTTTCAAGTGTTCTTTTGTCAACCATTCCCGTCAAATACCTAAGAAGAGGGAAAATAAAAGTACAATATTACATAAAGCAGAAAGGTATTTCCAAATAGTTAAATACTCACACAATCCCTATAGATTATTATGATTGGGGAATAAAGATAATATTTTTATTTTATCTTCACAAAAAGGATGAAGTTTAACCAATGGTATAAAGCAGTTTCAAATTGCATTTTAAAATACAAAGAAAAACAGCCACCCTCTAAGAAAGTGATTAATTTTTAAAATTTGATAATGTTTGCTTTTGCATAGTTGCTTCCATTAAGTGAAAATCCTATAGGAATAAGATTAATCTACTGGAATTAAGAAATTCCAAAGACAATAAGGAACTCAATTGACTGGGATAGTAACATTCTGTAATAAAAGTATTAACATATGCTGATTAAAGCCACAAAAGAAATATTACTAATTTTAATTGATGTTTTTTAATTCACAAGAACAGGAAATCTAAAAATTTAAAGAGTTTCCTTACATTATTTGTCCTCCAATAGTTGACTTGCCAGCATCTAAAAAAAAAGAAATTCAAATCATCAACAATTTACAATTTTAGAAAAAGCAAACCATTATGAACTAAGTAATCTAATTTATTTCCAAAAGATTTATTTTTTAACCATAATCTAAGTTTTTGGAAGTATCTTGCACCTTCCCTTGTTCCCATAATAATTTGTTGTCAATTACACTAAATTTTGAATATGCTGTTCTCATACTTATAAATTCAGCATTATCCATAATAAAAACTCCTCACCAAGTAGTGATCTAGCTAAAGCAAGGGTCAAGAGCGTGGGAAGCTCTTGCAAAATCCCCTTCCCTGCTTCCTTTATCCCTTGTCCCTAACAAGTGTGGGCTGCTCTTCAACATTGGGATGTACTCCTGCCCACAGCCCCCTTACTTTGTGTGACCCCATTCTGAATTTACCTAGGGACTAAATTACAGTAGTTTTAAGTTGATAAGTAACTATAGAAATGGAAAGACAGAATTTACTGTATAACTTGTGATTCAATAATTCTTCTCTACTTTTGACACCACCAAAGCTTTTCTGAAGCTTGTTGAAACTATTGAATGAGGATATTTTGCTATAAATACTTCTTTTAACCATGCATTATGGTTAACCTATTGTTTGTAACCCTACAAATTTTAGTATTTAGAATAATAATCTAATAGCAAGAACCCTTTTTATTTAAAATAAGCAGAAAAGAAGCACTGCTTTCTGATTCTATTCTTTAGATCATAAACACAGATGTGTCACTTCAGCACTGAACAGGAGCAGGTACTTGAGAAATCATGAACACAGGCACTGTTGTGTCCTAGAGAACACACTCTACCCTTGGCACTCTACCCCGAAAGACCTTTAAATTTTCCATTTTCCAGAGCAGCTTTGTTAGAATGAATGCTTCTGTGAGCCTGAAGACACGGTGAATACGAAGAACAGCATTAATTTCTAATCTCCCAGTTCTAGATAAGACACAACAGACAGATCCGATTACTTCACCTTCACTTACAACTTACCTACGTGTCCAATGAATACTACATTTACGTGCTCTTTTTTAGGAGCACCTGGAGGTGCTACAACAGATTTCGGTTTTGGTATTTCCTCTTCCTCTTCCATCATTTCCTGAGCGCTCTCTTCAGAAGGCCCCGCATCCCCTGAGGGACCACTTCCTAGCTCTGCTTCACTTGGTTCTTCTTTGTGGTCCCATGACTCTTCCGGGGACATTTCTGTCTCTCCATTTTCCACTAAAAATGAACCAGTTAGATATATTCAAATAGGTAAAGGAATTATAAAGAATTACTCTGGGGAAAAGCCCCTGCCCCACAGATGCAATCACAAGGCTTTAACTACCAGGCCTGTTAACATTTTCCTATAGAAGAAGGGACAACTGCTGCTTGTTTCTGAAATTAGTAACACCAGGAGCTTTCAAGCTAGCTGTGTGCTGACTAAGAAATCTAGGAGTCAGAGGGAGTAAGAAACTTCTCTTTTAACGAGGTAACAATTCTACAAAGAAAAAGCAAATCTGAAGATGCACTCAGACCAGTATCATGGTCTGAATCCACAGACACACTACTATATGTTTAGAAAGCAAAGGAGAGGAATTAAGTTCACTCATAAGCCATATAAAAACAATGAAAAAGATACAATTTCCATGCTCTGATTATTCACATTACTGACCACTTTGAAGTTTTTTGTTAATCATCATTCCACACATGTTAATGGGGCTAGTTTGTAATATGAAATTATTTTTTAATAAAGCACTGATCATTTTACGGTGTCCAAGTAACCCAATTGCACCTCTTGATGCATACTAGTGTTCAATTACCTCTTTCCTCATCCAAGTATAATGATACAACAAAAAATAGTAAGGACTATTTGGAAGTATAAGGCTCTACTCTTTTGTTTGCAGTGATTCAGCGAAAGCACTGCAGTAGTACATTATAGTACTATCATAGTGAAAAGGAACAATTCTCATCTTACCAACAGATTCTGAAATTTCCATGTTAACAGCAGCATTTGAATCTAGGAGAAAAAAAGGGGAGAAAAACAAATCGTTAAAGACACATTTTTACCATGATAGTAATCAGGAACAAAGAAAAATGAGTGACTAAATTAATAAAAGGATAGTTCAGTGTTTTGGCACTTGCCAAAGGTTTTCAATATACAGTTCATTTTGAAAATTCTGCTTCACACTAGTTTTATGATCTTCCATAAGCCACTTTATGAGCCTTTCTCAACTGACTATAAAACTGTAAATAACTACAGATAATCACACTGAATGACAAGAACAGTATGAGGATCATGAAGGTTGGAAAGGGTTCACAGAGATTTTAAAGAGGAGATAATTTCCAATATTTTATTTTAAATCATGTGTAATGAAGATCACAAAAACAACTACCTTCACAAGAGGCTGTCTGCTCCTCTGGAGAAGGCTCTATAGGTGCACCTGCAGAGAAAAAAAGAGTTTATCTTTCAAAATACAGTGATGTAACCAACTTCCAAACTTTGCCATAGAAGACCATCTCCCAACTTTATTGCAAGAAGTGTATAGAAAGAATAATCACTTCCCTCCCCGCCAAGCAGTACTAAACACAGCATCTAAGCACAAATACTGCTAAAGAACACTGCCTGAACGTGGTGAAAACAACACACCACTTCTAAAAACAGCCCACCTTCCCCCTCTGCATGGAGAATGTAAAGATACACTTAAAGCAAGCCATTTTTCTATACATAGTATTTTACCTGTCCATCCTTTCTGAGCATGCGGGTTATTTGTAAGTGTTAGTGTCTAAGTGGTGTTTAAAAACATCAAAGCAGTTTCATTGTATCCAAAGACACAATGCTTGTGTGGTGTCACCACTGCACGGAAAGGGTCTGCCAGCTCCTGCTTACAGGCATGTCTACACTGCTCTCGTGCCTCACTTTCACTAAATGTTGAGTAGAAAATAGAAACATTATATTAAGAACAGATTCTTAACATGTTCTGTAGGTGATAGAGATGATAAACTCATTCAGATGTCTGGTATGTTTGCCAGTCCTCTTGAACACTATAGCACAGTTCCATTACTTGGAGGGCAATCTCAACAGTCATGTGCATATATCAAAGCCTCAAGTATGGTTTTTTGGATAAATCACTCAACCCTCTCATGCACTAAACCACACCACTACGTTTTACGCTGAGGTATAACTAATTATTAAACCTACTAGGAGTGATACATTCCAATTAACACTTACACCACTCAATGTTTTGGGACATTATTTCACACAATCAAGGGGCCTTCTATAACTATCCCCAAAACCCTAACCTGTTTAGTTTTCTCATGGTACAAGTTCAACTTCATAATGCTTTGAAACAAGTTCATTATCCTTTTTTTCAACCACGTACAAAATTCACACCCTGTTTAGCTGTACTCGAGTTCTCCTTCAGCTGAATTCTAAACACAGATCTTAGAGCATCACTTGCTCTATACGCATGATGGGACCTAAAGATGAAACAAATCCCCTCAAAAGAACAAAACCATACAGAGAAGGACCTGATTCTAAGCCTCTTTGCTTTCGCACTGTTTGCGTATTTGCTGTAGACTTCTCTAAAGTGGAGCAGCGCCGGGAGAGCTGGCAGAGGGCCAGAGGACAGGGCTTTGCAGGCAGGGGGAATGTGGGTCACAGCACAGCATCCAGTGGCCAGCAGCAAACTGTGGAGGGGGCACAGCAACGCCCGCCAGGAAACCGTTCCCTGCACTCCTGTGTTGGATCAAATACGAGCTACACTCCCAAAAACAAACCAACAGGACTTTAAGAGAATGATTTAATATAGTCAGTAAAAGCATGAGAATAGAATATCCTTAAATCCTTTTAAAGAAATAATAAATTACTCCCATTTGGCAGCTGGAAAAGACTCAAACCAGCCCATTCATGAGTGTGGTAAGCAGGTGGCATAAAATCTAGGTATGAACATAATACCTCCATTTTGTAGCACATCAGAAGATTGTTGGCTATTTCACACATACTGTGGTTGGGATGCATAAATATTTTAATTATAAGATCATTTCTACAAGCTTTTGAATTCACTCCAGAAGTTTGTGTATAATGAAAAATGTATCAAATGGCAGTTTCAATGCACTTGCCTTGAAACAGAAGTTCTACAAGTGGTTGGGTAATTAGTTAATTTCATAGAAATATATCGTCAATCAACAGCATTCACAAAAAACTCAGTTTTTACTTTCTGGCCTGCAAGACAGCAGATATGCAGTCAGAAAAAACATTTCTTTACAACTAACAGAGAGGAGGTTGAGAAAAGGTCCCTCTGTAAATTTTGCACAAGTCTAGCACACGAGAGTCAGTAAGACAGTTTGGGCACAGATGCTCAAGAGTACTAGTGCCACACAACCAAGGGGGCAACAGATATTCAGCTGTAAGCAGAGTAATTTATTAAACTCTGGTCACTTTGGTACACAAGTGGCAGACACGCTGTGGAAAAGGACTCTGAATTATATCAAACATATACTGTTTCCTCAAAGCAGAAAGAAACATAAACCATTCTCTAAAAAAAATTGTCGTTAAGAAACCAAGTAAATAAATAAAGAACCTTAATTTCAAAACTAACATGCTCTAAGTGACAAAAATAAACATTCTCCTCAGTAAGTGTTTAGTTCTGATAAACAATTTCAGGTTATGAGTGCTTATTTCAGACATCGGTACCTTTCAGACAAAGGCTCAGATTTATCATTTACTCTGTGTAGAAGTGAACAGATTGCCTGAAATGTGCCTTAAGACCATCACCTGAAAAGAAGGATGCAATCCTACTGCTTCCTTAGACCACAGGGCTGGTGCATTTTCATCTGTCATTTCTCATTTGTGAAGATCATTCAGACAGGAATCTTTCATATGAGAGGGATTCAAAATGTACGTTGTAGGAAATCTGGTTTTGAAGTCAGGACATGCTTTAAGTGATGCCAATTTTTAAAGTAATGCCCAAATTACTGGATTTACACATGATAAGCAACTGTTAGATTTTACACAGCATCCTCCATACTCCATCCCTCCTTCAAGCCCTAAGTCAAGAACTGTTACTGCAACCTTATCCATGCTATTACACGGAGTGAGTGGTTTATCTTTAGACCTGCTCAGCATCAGAGCCTTAGGACATTTTTTGGAATATCTTTGTTGTCAATGCCAAAGGCAAAAATGGATACACATGCTGCATTTATCTACTAGTGCCATCAGACAATGACATTATGTAATTCAGAGTCTTGCCTGGATAAGGTAATTGTGGGGGTTTTTTAAATGTAAAATTCAGGGGAAGAATATGCACACTACCAATACAGAGTCCAAAACTGCACAACTTTTAAAACATGGTGATTGATCCCTTTAAAATACAGTTCATATCCTGAAGAAATTCCTAAATAATCCACTCTGCCTACTTTGTTCACACAGCATTCTACTACAGTTGATGAATTTGTTGTGTATCACACCAAGTTTTGTGTGCATTTTTGTTGTACTATAACTAAAGCTGCACAGGTAGAACAAATTTGAAGTTATCATCCAACCTCTGAAAATATTGTTTTAAAAGAGTATAAGCCAGGAACTCTGCAGCATTAACATATTAGAATGCTTGTAGATAAACAACAGAAAATTGCTTTTAAATTTATATTAGAATGTATCAAGTTTTTCATATATAGAACAGGTACAGCTGGCAAAGTAGGAATCAGTGTAAGAACTGTAGTTAAAATACAGTATTAGAGTCAAACTCAACCTCTAAGCTGTAGTGATGACCTCCATCTTTACACAAACTTCAGTGTTTACCAGATGCACAGAAAAAGCTGATAAAGGGCTCCACACAAGCAAGAACTGCTCAGTGGTTAACTGGTAATTCCCCAGCAGCAGTTACCTGAGCCACAATGCAAATGCCTTTACAGAATTGATGAGAGGCATAAATTTGGTGCAATTCACAGCAGCATTCACAGCTCCCAGCCTGCTCTGCTGCTGGAGTGATAAGAACCCAGACAGGACTGGAACCTGACAACTGGTGTAGACTACAGGGTTAATGAAACTCTGCACCACAGAGCAGAGAGATTAAAAAAAAGGAAGAAAAGAAAAAAAAGCAAATTCAGCCTGAAATAAACATCTTATCTGCAAAACTTAGATGGTCTGTATAGTGAATTTGTTATTGCTTCTCTAATAGAGGCATCAAGTTCCTTCACAGGAATTCCTGAAAGGCTGAAGAGTGAAGAAACACGACACCCACCTCAGGATTCCCATCACCTTTTTGTAGGTGTGATTCCAATACCTGAGTTCAGCACATATTTACACAATAGCCATACAGTCTCAATGGTTTTCATGCATTGCATAACAGATGTTTGCCCCTCCTGCTTTTTTAAAATGAAAGCAGAAAGGGAATTACATCAGAGTAAAGAAATAAAAGTCTGCATCAAACACACACAGCATGAGAAGAACAGAAAAAACCCCAAGAGATTCTTAGTTAACAAAAACACACAAAAATTATTTCAAGCACAAATAAGTGCTACAGCTAAACAGTGTTTTATATTCAATACTTCAAAATATACAGAAAGAAAAGGTTTTCAGGAGTTCACTGTAAGGCAGTTATTTTGAAAGTTAGATCCAAAATTATGTTCTCCTCTCTGCCCTGCTCCATATCCTATGCCCCAGCTTCACCAGTGGACACACCAGTTCTTAAAATTCACCAATGCAAGAGCAGCTTTAATAGTTTAACAAGACTCTGTAAAATTCACCAAAAAAATGGCACTTGTTTCATATTCATAAGATTTTATTACATGTTAGCCTACCAAAAGACCCACCTTTTTCCTTCCCCACCGAGGACACACCTTAAGTTTATCTTATCTAAACTTGACATGCTTCTTAACAACTAAGTTTAAGAAAGCTTATGGGGATTTTCAGGGACTATATTGAAACCCCTTTTGCTTAAGGCCAAGTATTTGTGTTCAGCTGATAACTTGATTTTTAAGACAAATAATCAAGAAATCAAGCTCAGTATTTCAACAATTCAGGGTTCCAATCTGACAAAGATCTCTCATAACCCAGTATTTTTAGTATAACCCCTATTTTCAGTATTGCATTACCTGTCCTAAACTAACTTTTGTACTGAAATTCAATCACTGTCATTTTCCTATAGACCTCTTCAAAACATAGTCATTAATTTAATGGATTAAATTATGACTGCTTTATTCCTTCATAATAAAAAACACAAAATAAAACCATCTTTCTATCTTAGCTTCATACAATCAGCTGCATCTTTTGTTTGCATGTCTCTCATTACAAAATAGGAGCAAAATCCCAAAATTCCTTAAGTGGAACTGTAAAACCAGATTATAAATAGAATCCAAGAATTATCCCAATTTATTTTTGTGTTCATTTTGATAGAGCAATCAAGTTTTAAGATAACATCATGCTTTCAAACACATTCAAGCAGTAGCCCAAAGCAGAGTGCCAAACACAGGGTCAGCAGAGTGCCTGCAGCCTCCAGGACAGACAGTTCATGCAGTCCACAGCCAGCTCCCAGTGGTCTGTGTGTCTTTTACTGGAGTCATGCAGGGCCACAAGGGTGATGAATTATTCTAACAGGAGCAACACAGTCCTGGCCACCTTCCTGGGGACATTTCAGATGTAGACAAAGGACAGCTGTGTAACACACTGGTACCTTGAATGCATCACACAAGTATTTCATATGATTACCTGTCAGTGCCAAGACATCTAGCCTTTCTCTGCACTGACTATTTTAAAAGTGGTTGTGCAGCTCATCCGTCTAGAGAAGCTGATACACAAGACTGGTCTAAATAGTCAAGTGACAACTCAAATCAAGATGTTCAGATAAGAAGAATTTATCCCATATACTGGCACTCACAATACAACCCTGATTTGCTGCCATGTGAGCAGTTCAAGTTTGCAGTTCTGAAGGATTAACTACCAACACTTGGGAGGAAACCATCACCACATGGCTGTTCCAAAGCTGACACGGCTGAACCATGTAACCCCTTACCACAACAGCTTTCTTGAATGGTGGGTTACTAGTTTTAGACAAGCCTTTCTCAGCAAGTTCATATGCAAAGTGAAGTCTCTTGAGGACAGAGATGTTGAAAAGTCTTAGAGTGTAAAATGAGATAAAAGGCTTTGGGGAACCCAGTGGTACAGATAACTCATCATCCTGTCCTGGAAACTACAGGTTTCAGAACTGAAGTAGAAGATAGAGAAACTCCGCCTCTTGTGTCAGACTGACATATGGATGTCCCAGCTGCTACAAGGTCAGAAAAAATGAGGGTAGGGAAAAGCAGGAAGAAAAATGTTCTATCCATTTATTTACAGCGCTTGAAGGCTGAAGATGTCCAGCTGCTTGAATGCAACTGTTTCAGAAGTGACTACTGCAGGCAAGTGAGGATATTTAGGGAGTGAAGCAAACAGGGGCACTGACTCTTAAGCCAGATGTTTGCTTGGTTCAGGACTGTAGGTGCAAGTTGTTTAAACTGTAGTCATTAACAAAGATATTCAGAAATTTACTTGAAGTAGTCAAGAGAACTACTAAATGAAACAGTAGCCCTAATACCACCAAAAGGATAAATGCTCTTTCTTTACACCAGCTGCCATGTGTCACACATTTTCTTCTTCTTACTTTTGTACTAATGATGCTTTTTCTCTTGCTACTACCACAGCATACTTCAAATCACTGAACAATTCAGGTTGGAAGGGATCCCAGGAGTCAGCTAGTTTAGTCTCCTGCTCCAAGCAGCCAACAGTGAATACTTGAAAATTATTTCTGAAAAGAAAAGCTAACATAAAATATAGTAAAGACCATACGAGGAAGCTGTGATCAGTTTTACCAAGAACCCTGTGAGTATTCAAGAACTATGACAAAAATTGAACCACAAAAATTCAGACTGACATTGCATTTTCAGAAACGTTTCGATTCTTTCATACCCAATTAAAAAAACAATAGAAATCTCATTAATCAGGGGTTGGTGTTAACTATTCCCTCTGAACCATGCCCTGATACAGAAACAAAGAAAAAGCCACCCAAATGTAATTATCTCTTACATACAACTACAAAATTAATAGAACATAGTACAAAAAGAAGTCATAGATGCTAAAGAAGAGTGAAGTGACAAGGCACAGTTGTGACTGCGAACATTTAGAGGCCCTAACACAATCTACTGTCATTTCATTAAGTATCACACCTGGCCTCAATTTAGTTGAGTTTGCTAGTCCAGCAACTGCCAGAAAGTGTCCCTAGAAGTACAACCTGCCTGTGACACTCTCCCAGTTCATCTGTCACACAGAAAACCCCAAAGTCTTCATTTCACGTTTCCAACAGAATCCAACAAAGAGAGATTTTACACAAACGAGTTTGACTTGGACACAATTTGATAAAAGCTAGACCCCATAGCTACAACATTTGGAACATACTGGTTTTAGTATATTCCTTAGGTTCAAAAATGTAAATAAGATGCTTTTCCCATATAATCAAATGATAATTTAATTCCAAAATTAATTCTGAAACTATCTGAGAGCAAAATTATATTGGTGGTAAACATCAGTCAGTTTTCTTCCTAATATACAATTTCCAATCAAAAGAAAGTATGTGTAACCCAGAAGTTTTAAAGTAAGCTATTAGGAATGCAGGTCTCAGGAGTTTCCCAGTTTTAGAAAGTTAATATCTTATTCCGTAAATGGCTTCTGAGAGTGCTCCTTCTGTGCTCTAAACATAAGTGACAGGAATTTTATTCAAATTACTACAAATACTAAGTTAGTGTGAATAAAAGGAAACACTATTACACACTACAGCCACACAACTGATTCAGTCCTGTGGAATTTTTATATGCCATGCTGCTACTACACATTTATGCTGATCTGTAATGTCCTCTGAATTACTAAAGAATTATGGCTTGAACAAAACCTCACCAAGAGAAAGTTCCAAGAAGAAAAGCATTACTAGAACTTGACTTTAGGCCAGTGAAACTCCTTCAGTGGCATCCAACTTTTTAGATTTCTCAAGGTTTAGATTAATCAAGATTAATTTAGGTTCTTCCAGCTACAAACCATGAAGAATGAGTGTCACAGAGCACCTAATTCCCTATGGGAACAAAAGCAAACTGGGTTGCTGAAAAGTAACTTATTCAGCACCACTGTCTAATCACATGTTGTTCTGACTTATTTCCAGAGCAAGCTCCACCTAGTTCTTCCAGCCAGGAAAGTAGTTGTCACCTTACACAAACATCTGCAAGGAGAAGACAGTCAATTACCTTCTGTAACCAAGTACATCAGAGCTGGATGAATACCCAACAAGTACAGTATTCCACTTAGGAAAGAAACTTACTTTTTTTAACTGCAGATTGTTGTCTGCCTAATCTTATGGATATTGAAGCTACTTAGAGAAACTCAAAATCCTAAACCTTAAGAAGATACAGCAATCAAGGTGAATTCAAACCAGGTAGATTACAGCACTATGTAGGAAATGTACTCAGCAACCAAGACGCAAAGCAAAGCTATCCTGATCACTCCAGATGACCAGACAGCTTTCAGTAAAGTCATCCCTAATTTCTGGAAAGAAAAAGCTCATCACAGGCCTCAGAAGTAGCAAAAGAGTGGAGAACAGGAAAGCATAGGAATAAATATAATGAGTAGGTGAGGAGATGTAGTTTAAATTCCTACAAAAAAATTACCTACAGGAAGCCTTAGATGAAACCTTACAATAGCAGCCAGTAGAAAAAAAAAAATCAAAATTATTTAATAATATTCAAAACACCAAGAAAGCTTTCAGTCATATTATTGATTACATAGTTAAAAACCCCCAAACTTTCGATTCAGATTGCAATATCTGAAAAATACAGGAGTGGATTTTGAAGATTAGTCAAAGGTGCACCACATGCTCATCATAGCCCCAAGCTACCCAGTCTATCTCTACACCTGTGAACTTTAACATATACATTTATTCTAAATGGAATTCAAGAGTCTGCCTATGGCTTCCTGGAGGTTTATTTTAATGCACTTAGACACTGCTTGCCTGCATAGTACATGAGCTACAATTTCTGCTAAAAATCAGGAGTGCTGAATAGCTGTAGAGAATATATAATCTAACATAAGGAACAGGTTAATATTTTGTTACAAAAATATTAAAACTTCATATATAAAAGTTACAGATTTTAGTTGTTAACAACTATTAACTTTAGATACTAGGGAGAGCAAGTAATATATGAAAGCAAACCACAATAAATAATAAGCCACAACCAACAGGAAATCATGCCAAATATAATGTAACAAGTAGTGTCTTTAGTGAAATTAAATTACTAAATAAATACCTGGAACACTAGTTTGTTTCATATTATACCAAAAGGGATACAGAAAATTATCGGAAAAATTAGGAAGATCTCAAATTCCTTAGTTGCAGGAGTGACATTAAAACACTACCACAAAGTTAACCAGCATGTCTGATGTTTGGAAGAACCTTCAGTTTGGAGCTGGAAATGAAAAAGTAGCTCTCCTTTAATTTCCCATATGTAAAGTAAATCTAGTATAAACATTGGTTGTGTACACAAAGATCCTCTGAAATTAAAAGCAGGGTAAATTTCAAGTTATTCCATCAGCTGAGGCCAACTGGACAAAACTCCTTTCCCTACTAATCCTTTATCGGCATTAGGTTAGGGGAAAAAAAAATTACTAGATATAATCTTTAAAAATACATTTAAGATACATCTGAGCTACTGGTGGCTGAAGCAGTGCTTTTCCCCCCAGCAACACTAAATTTATTACCTCCAAAATCTTCGACAACTCCTATCGTGTTATGTGTTATATGTTATATATTATATATATTACACATATTATATTTATTT
>VYXC01011097.1:959380-1152021 GCA_013397175.1 Platysteira castanea | reverse complement strand
GGGGGGAGGCGAGGGCGGCGGGAGGCCGGGCGCCGGGCCGCCCCGCAGGAAGGACGGCACGAACTCGGCGGCGTGGACGTTGGGCACGAAGGGCTTGGCGTTGACGTTCAACTGCCGGCTGAAGGCCGCCCCGAGCAGCTCCTGCTGCGCCTCGGCCTCCGCGGCCGGCGGGGCGCAGCCCGGGCCGGCGCCGCTGCCCGGCTCGATGTCCGCCTGGTCCCAGCAGTCGGGAGCCGAGTCGCTGCTGCTCCCGCTGCCGCTCCCGTTCGCCTCCATTTTGTGGCGGCCCCACAAGGCTCCGCGGCCCTGAAGCGTCTCCCGGGTGAGGGGGGAGCCGGCGGCGGCACCGACTCAGCACTCGCTCCGCCGATTCCGCGTGTGCTCCGCCGCCCCGACGCGAGCGCAGTATGGCCTCCCGGGCCGCCGTACCCCCTCCCGGCAGCCTCTCCTACCGCCATTGCAGTAGTTTTTATCTCCCCCGGCCCTCGTCCTGCCCCACGTCGGACCTGCGGCGCAAGAACTACAATACCCGTCATACCTCGCGAACGCACCCGCGGCCCTCCTCCCGAGGACAGACGGGAAATAGATTTGCCTGCGTTCCTTACGCGTTCAGGAACTGCAACTCCCGGCGGCCCCCGCGCGCTCCGTGCGTCCCTGCCGGCCCCGCCCCCTTTTCCAGGGGGATGAGGGACGCGGGGTTGGCGCGAACGCCTCAGGCGGGACCGCAACCGCCCGGGTCAGCGCCCATCGGCGCAAAATCGCAGCGAGCCCGGCCTGGAGAGCGGAGGTGCAGAGGGACAGGGCAGTGGCGGCACCCGCGCTGGCTCGGCAGAGCTCCCAGGGAAGCGGTGGGAGCACACGCGCTCCCACGGGAAGCAAGAGGGACCGCTGCCGTACCTGTTCAGCCAAAAGTGGACAGGATGCATGGAAATTCCAATTTTCGTAATTCTATAGGACACTTTGACTTGGTTGTTATCGTTTAAAAAACCCCATCCAGTTCAGCCAGAGTCCGCAGGACTTTCCAAATACTGAGGCCCTCTACTTGTATGACCCTTACAAGTTTTTAAAACAAAACCTCAACAAACAAACCCAAAAAACAATTGCTTAAAATTACGTATATTTGGAGGAAGCAGCGAGGAACAGAGGGGAAACAAGTACATTTTGGTTACTGGGTTTGCAGGAGGCTGTGGCAGCATTTTGTCTCGTAAGGTACAGTGTGTTTATAACTACACAAAGCAAATACTTGGGAGAAGAGAGTTTCTTGGAGTGCTGACATGAGGACTGAGTCACCTACAGCATTATTGATATTAGGACACTGTAGGACAGCTTACAGAGTTGTTTTGAAGGCAGGTGGGCTTAGAACTAGAAATGAAAGATCTCCATTTGGTACAGAATCCAGTGCAGTTTTGGTTGGAGAACAAAAACTCTCCTGAAGGGGCGTTTGTGTAACGTAATCCTGACACGAGAACCAGAGGGTTTCTGGCTGCACACCAGCAGCAGCGTGGGCCCATGACAAGCAAAGGCTTCTACATGTGTTAATGGAAATATGGGCTTCCGAATGATCATATCCAGGGAAAACACTAGTATGCAGGGTAGCACTTATATAAAGAAAACAAAACAAAAAATCCCCGCTAACACCATAGAAAGTTCATTTTGGAAGGAAAAGCATCACTTATAATGAGAGATTAAAAGCCTCCGCTAAGTGGAAGCCTTTCCTTCAAGCACCACCAAGAGCTTACCTTCACCAGAGCCTAAAGAATGAGTTTTAAAGACCTTGTGAAAGTTACTGTCTGGTTATTCTCTGCCACAGTTACCATCCAGTTTTCAGACACTGTCAGTCTCTATTTTTCAAACTGAGTATAATTAAGGAAGAGTCTCACCTGTGCTACTGTTGTTATATTTGAAATTCTGTCAAACTACAAGTAAGTCTCAGCTGTGCTTGGCAATCATGTTTCTGTGTAACAAAAAGAAAAGTAGTATGCAGGGTGTTGTTTGGGTTTGTTTTCTTTTAGTTCTAACCTTTGCTTGTTAGATTACATTATTAACCAGGAGGTGTCTGATACATTTTATATAGTATGGAAACAAGGTAACACAATTTCGAACAATGGAGCTCATGGCTTACCAGTGTTGAATAATAGATAAAACTCCAGTGGAAAGCAAGCTGCATGCATTCTGCTGACAGAGTGACTTGTTACTGAACACTTTTTAGTGTCACAATGAGCATTTACAGCTCAGGTTTACGACTGCAACGCTGTACTGCAAGCTTGTGTTTTGTTTGAGCCCTGACACAGCCTACAGGTCAGGAAAGCCCTAACTGGAGGCAGGTGCTGCATTTTCAGAGCAATTAAGAATTCCCTTAAGATGACCAGCACACAGAACACAGAGACAGCAATTCTTGCACACATTTTGGCATTCCTTAACAAAACTTCTTGAAGGTTTTTGAAGTGGAGCTTCTTTCTGGTGACTCCTGAAGCACCGAGTTGTGATAATTTTTTTTGTGTGTGGGGGGAATAGGGCCAAATATACATTTGATCAGAGGTGCAGAAATGCACATTACCACTGATTTCAGGGGAAAAGAATTAGTTACGTTTCACAACCTTCCTTCCTTCCATGACAGGTACTTATTCCCGAGGTACTTGCCAGGATATAAACAATTAGTCCACAGAATTTCAGAAGATGCCAGATGTCCTTCAGAGCGTACAAACCTGTTTTGCAGGTTGTCACACACAGGAATTGTGTAAACTCAAACACTAAATTTTTAACAGGGCTAGTGGTTTGTTTTTCCACTGAGGAACAGCTGGTACTCAAAACAAAGCCTAAGTGGAACTATGGTAATTTTACTGGCAAAATGTCTACTGGAGTGTAAATGGTCCTGTTTGCTTGAGGTTTTAAAGCACTATAAAAGCTTTTCTTGTTTAAATCTCTTCTGCATCAAAATGTTTAGAATAAATATACTAGCTCTTCATTTAATAAATAATAAAATGCTTTTCTTATTGAGAACCACCCATATAAATCCATCCTCTTGTCGTGACTGACTTAACTGATCAAAACTGCTTAGAAAATAGGAGTCTGGCCCAGCTTAGGGTTAACATGTGAGGACTGGGGTGCAGAGAAATTGTCCCCCCCACAGCTGCAGTTCTACCATCCTTGTGCTGCCTCTGAGCTGTGTTAGACCTTGTGCTGAGTCTGTCCAACTCATCAAATTTAGTGACAGGACAATCTACTTTCTTTTCCCTCCCAGGCTACTCAGATGAATCAAATAAGAGGCATTTGACAAATGCCAGGGCTGGTGTAAAGTAAGAATGGGGAACAGGACTTACTTTTTGATGAGAACAGGTTATTCATACCATAAACTATCCCAAGGCAGCTTCACCACTAATTTGCAGCCTGTGGTGAGTCAGTCCTGTAGGAGTGAAATGGAGGCCCCCATTCATATGATATTAGGAATAGTGGTCTGTACTTTGGTAGTAACTTCCACCCAAGCTCCCACAAACACTTTACAGCCTGGCAGGTACACCTGTGGAATACCAATGCTTTAGCCACAGGAACTGAAGCAGAAGAGAAGGATGTATTTCACTAGAAGGCTCCAAACAGTTTAATAGCTTCAAGCAGTTACTTGCTCACCGCCAACAGGTAAGTTTATTAAATTCCATAAACTACCAACAACATTAAAATGGAAGGAGAGTTGTTTTAGGGTGCTGGGTTATGATTAAATTGACTCAGTTTACCTTGACATCAGGTAACTTCCTGAGCTACTGCAACATGGGAAAGAAACATTTTGGCTGAGACTGGGAGGAGCAGGAAAGGAATACAACTTCCCTTTCTGGTGTGGCAGTAAGCTGGGATTTGAGTGACGCATTGTGAGCCATGCCCTGAAATTTAAAGGTATTCAAATATGTACAGTAGTTATGCACCTAAATGAGTAGCCTGATATTTAGAATTGCTTTGAAGTCAGAAAGAGCCTTTAAAAACAAAGCCAAAGGAACAAGTTATTTGCTTAGGAGAAAGAAAAGACAAGAGGTAAATTATTAGAAGTTTGACTAGGCGCCAGTTTATAAATTAATATTCTTAAACTCTGGCAAATTCTATTTCCAGGTAGTCTGTGGAGATGTAGCTGAGAACTAGAGGATAGAAAACACAACTATGTTTCACCATGATGGATTCATTAAGAACCAAGTATATCCTAAGCTTTACTGGTGTTCCTGGAAGTGTAAGTGAATAAAGAGGCTTTTATATTTACACAAGACCATGTCTAATCCAAGCTAAGATATCCTGCCCTGGAAACATCTTTTTACTGATTTGTTGTTCCAACACTGCAATTTAACAAATGCTCTTTCTGGTCTGTTCTCGCCCTGTGCCGGACACTGGCAGAACTACAGTCCATGAATTGTCTCATAGAAATGTATTTGAAGCTATTTCATTGGAAGAGTTTCAAATAAAAGTCTTCTTTGGTTTTCCAAATGTTGCACCAGAGTATAAGCTCCATTTCACAGTCCAATTGTAGAATTACTCCAAGTCTGCAAAGGAATTTAGAACTTGCCTCACACACATTTCATTGTGGGTTTGCAATGAGTACTTTGGAGCTGGATTCTTCTTTTTTGATGGCTCCAATCTAGAGTTAAAGCCTTATTTAATCACTCCTTTTAGAGCAATTAAACACATACTGCAGGCTTCAAAAAGGGCATAAAATTAATTGGTTTTGCTTTGAATAGCAAAATACATGGATTGCTACACCAAAATGCCAGTTTATAATTCTGTGTCCATCTTCTCAGCTCTCAAATACTTCACATGCTCAGCTCATTATTTTTGAAAATAGTCACGTGCGTCTCTCACTTCTGTGTGTATACCCAATCTTTATTGTATTCTCTATTGAATAGCATGTATTAGATTGTGTATTAGATTAAATTAGAGATTGTGTATCTCTAAAAATAAAGACTGAAAGGTCTTGTTTGCAAGTGCCATCCCTTTTTTCAGGTGACTCTAATTGGAGGCTCAGAGTTCTCAGCTGTGTGATGCATTGCGTAGTTATCCTGTATTTTTCAGATCTCAGAGATCTGTAAGTTGGGTTCTCGTTGGATCTTTGTTTACAGTGCCTCTCTTTGAATGCACAAGCAGTGTAGTTCCTCCTTAGACAGAATTTCTTCTGTGGTTTTGATACCATGAGACTGAAAAATAGGAGGGGGAGAGTAGTTTAGGTAAGTAGTTTTCCTGTCAAAACTGTCATGTGTGTGGGTTTCTTGCTATCAAAGCTCAAAATAAACAAAGATGGGGATTTAGGTATATGCATTGTGAAGAACCTATTCATAGTTTATAAACCTTATGACAGTTAAAATGTTGTAAATAGCAGAGGGATTGCTTAATGTGGAAGGAATGTGCTGAGCAAAGAACGCACATCCAAGGAAGGAAAGAATGAGATCACTTTAATGATGCAAACAGTGACTGAGTTAGGACCAGGAAGGTCAGAGACAGGAGGGAATCTAGTTTGAAGAAAGGCAGAGACTGTGTGGTTTCAGAGATCTGAAAGCCAGGTGTAGGGTTGGTGGGAGGAGGCATCATGTCAATCAAAATACTGAAGCAGCTGAAAATAAATCTTGTTAAGTACAATCCAGACCTCTGTTTATCTGTTCTTATGCTTTCTTCTGGATTAGCAATATTTTGATTAGAAAATCAACCTTTTGCTTCATTAGAAGCAGCGTGGCCAGCAGGACCAGGGCAGTGACTGCCACTGCTGAGGCCACGCCTCGAGTGCTGTGTCCAGTTCTGGGCCCCTCATGACCAGAAGGACATTGAGGTGCTGGATCATGTCCAGAGAAAGGCAACGGAGCTGGGGAAGGGGCTGGAGCACAAGTCTGATGAGGAGTGGCTGAGTATTAACACACTGTTGATTCACACCCTTTCTTACTGCAGTGACTCTCTGACATGGAGAAGCTCTGAGCTGACATCCACTGCTGGATACCATAACAACTCTAGGCCAGATCTCCTGCCTTACAAATATGGTAAGAGTTTTATAACACTTCAGTTTTATATGAAAAATTTTACATGCTGACTGTCTGTCTCAAGGGAGGGGGGAATAGAAAACTGGTTCCATGTGGGATTTTCATGTGCTTTGTTTTCACCTTCTTAATTTTCTGGAATTCCAGTTGAGGGAGCATGTTGTCCATTAGAGATCCCTTAAGATTTTAGTTTCAGTAATGACTAAAGCAGAATGGCATTATTGTTATGAAGAAAGAATAACAGTGTCATGGGATTTTTAAAGCTGTTATTCTATGGCTAGTTAACATGTTAACATTGTTGCAGAAAATAATTACTTCATTATGGAATTGTGAGAATGAAATAGTGAGCTTGTTTCTAAATAGGCTTAATTACTCTAGAAGTATTCTGTGCCAGTATTCTTATTCCAGAGACAGCAATTTGCATGGGGAATTATTCTGGAGTAGTGGTGGCTAAATCAATTACAATTTCCCTCCTGTCTTGAGAGCACACATTGGCACTGTGATGCTGTACATGAGAATTTGAAAAAAGTGAATGTGTGTTACTCAAACCTCTGAATAGCTAGAGAATTTGGCTAAAATTACCAGAAGAAAAATTCTTGTTAGACTTCAGTGTATACCAAACACTTCACATCATTCATAGTTCATGCACATTTATTTTTGTTGGAACTCCATTACTCCTGTTGGCATTATACCAGTGATGATTTTTAGCTTGTTTTGTCCACTTGGAAAGCTACTAAAATAGTAGCATGTAGAAGATTATTTTTCCAACACAAAATGTAAGTGCTTACATTAAGAAATTTAGAAATAAATTATGTTTACATTCTGTAAAAACTATTGTACCAACATAAAAATATCACTGGCATTCTAACAACATTGGCTTAATCCAAACTTGCTTGCACAATTACTGTTTTATGCATTGTCCTTAATAGTTACATAACTATTTTGGCACATGTGGAATATCAGAAAAATGAAAAGGTATCTTCTTTCCCCCAAGGGTTTGTAGTCTATTAGCACTGCTTTCCTCTGTTCCATAAGCTGGTTCCTAGCTAAGTCAGCTTTGAACACAGTAGGGGATACAGAAGCTGTCTGTCATTTAACTGACTGTGTTTATACTATTGTTATTTTAATCACTATTTTAAAGGAATATTTTTCTCTTCTGTTGTTTTGCTCTTTAATCCATTTTGGAAATACTCGATGTAGCACCAGCAACATCACTCTTTTCAAAGCTGTGGTCTAATTAAAATGTGCTGAACCAAACAGGCAAAATCCACATTGTTCTTGTTTTTGCTCTCTGTGCAAATGACATTAAACAGTATTTTGTCTAAGAGCAGCATTGTTCTGTGCAGCTTGTAAAAGTTAATGAACATGATGAACTCTTTAATAGCTCCATTCTTTTATTTACTAGCATTGCTTATCTCCTCCCAGCCATACAGTTAAAGCATGCACTTCACAAAACATAGATTTCTGAAAATAACTGTTTCAGAAAGTTTTAACACTTTTTTAGGAGATGACTGTCTGTAAGACTGCTGTTCCTTAAAATGCAATAACTTTTGGGAAGAAAGAGTGGGGTTTTTTGGTATGTACATTGATCTCACAGGTTTTTAGGATTGTTGAGGTGAGATGATTTATAAGAGACTTTTTTTGGGGGATTTATTCTGTAAATAGCTTTAGAGAATTGGAAAGGACTCAGACCAAGCCTGTACTATAAGATTTGACAGTGTAGGTCAGTTGCTTTAGTGAGTGGGAAAAAAAGAGCTGTGCCAGCACAAAACCATCAATGTAGAAGCAACTATACAACCAGAAGAATTCCTTTGTCAGCCTGGCTAATGTTGTTTGTGAAGGGAATGTTATAGTCCTAGCAGAAAACCCTCTTTCTCTTGATAAGTGCTATTTAATTATGCCAGCAGAATTTCTGAAGTACAGTCAGGCAAAAAAGCTGGCACGAACATGAACAGAGAAACCCCGAAGCAGTGCCAGAACAAAACTTTGTTGCTGAAGTTATGTGTCATAAATAGACCTCAAGTTATTGTTCTGTAACAGATGAATTTCAATCTTTATGTTTAATCATTGACATGATGATATTACTTACTTTGATTTTCCATTCAGAGTTTTCATTTTATTATTTTGGCTTAGACACTCACAACAGCTTTTTTAAAATTAAATAGTGAAAGATAAGATTTTTCTTACCTTTTCCAGGTGACTGATTTCTGTCACATAGTATCAACTTAACATGTTAGAAATAAAAACTGACAAGGATTTCTGGAAGCCTTCGGTTTCTCCAGATGTTTAAGGAAACCAACAGTAAAATTCGGGTTCCTGGCAGGAAATGCTCTGGCTGGATGTTCAGTGCTTGATGTGCCCATATTGTGCCAAAGCAGCAGGGAACTGGAGGTGTTCTGCTCACATGGGAGAAGGCTGTAAGTCTAAAATGTGTGTGTATGTTTGTGTACAACTCCAAACAACCACCTCCTGGTCTGTGCTGGGCTGTACTCCCTTCACCTGCACTCCCTTCACCAGTAAGAATGATTTGATTTCTTGAAGTCCTGTTCAGCAATCTGATACCCTACTAAAACTGAGTGTGCTAAAACCATTCTTCTAAACTACAAACAGATGTTTTACTGCTTCCCAGTGTAGATTTGAAGTTCAGAGAGTTGTCAGTGGTTGAGAATCACATTAGGAGAGCAAAGAAACATAGTTCATACTCGTCTTTATAAATTGTCCCCAGGTGTCACTCCTGAGTCAGACAGAAACATTTTAGAAACAAATCTGAGAACTGGTTTTCCTTTTCTTTTTTTCTTTGCTGTTGTTTCTGCTGTTGATATTTCTCTTTTTGCATTTCTTGCCCATTGTTCCCTGTAATGATGCTAACTCCAGCAGGCCAACTTAACTTGTCTGAACTATTCTCAGAGGATATCTTGGGAAGTTTTTGAACTTCAGTTACAGTAATATAACTGCAGAAATACCTCCCTGGCAATGCTTAGTGATTTATAGTTAAACAATTATTGTAGTTGATAAATCCTTTCTTATTTTGTACAACTCTGTTAATTTCTGCCATCCTTTTGAAGCAAAATCAAATGACAAGAGAGCATTTATTAGCACCAACACGTAACCATTTGGAAAGCCAGTGCAAACTCTGTCAATTCCCATAACTGAAAAAGAGCCGAAATGTAACTTTACTGCTACATACGCCATATATTTATTATTCCCTAAAGGTAAATATCACTGTAGGAGAACCGTCATTCCAGTCATCTCATTTTTTCGTGTGTTTGCACAGTCTACATATAACAAAACACTGTTCTGCTTAGGGGATTTAATGTGTATTATACAAGGCAATGGATACGTTATTAACATAAAATAACTACAGTTTCTAAGAAACAATATCATTTTCTTAATGTCACTTAATGAATTTATTCTCAATGCTTCTAGGTTTTGTTTCATTTGTTGGCTGAATCCAATATTTTACTTTATAAACATCTTCTCAATTCAGGTATAGAACATCTCATTAAAGCGAGTTGCTATAGTACACTTCTCCCAAAAAAGTGCTTAAAGCATTGTTTGTTTGGGTTTTTTTTTAATATTAACTTTCTTCTATCCAAATTACTCAAAAATGTAGGTTGTACAATAACCCTGTTAGGCTAGAAAATCTCTTCCTTACTCCTGGACATAGATTTTGAAATAATGTGTGCTTTAGCTGTGTAGTGAGATCTGTCAGTGGGAAGTATTGCTTATCAAGATCTATTGATTACATGCTTGCTTTCACACCCTTGAGAAGAACTCTTGAACATTAGGATGTGCAGAAAACAATGGCAACAGGCCATGACAACTGTAACTCCTCACAGTTTTTTAAACCATTAGTAGCCTGTGTTTTGTCATTACACAGATCACTGGCACTGTATATAGCTAAGGGAAAAAGGCTGGGACTTGAATGGTGGTTGCTTAAAGGAATGACACATTAGAGACCCTTTACTGTCATTGCTCCCCAGTTTCCAATGTGTGAAAAATGTATTGCTTAATAACCAAGGATTTGGGGCACATCTATAAAAAAAAATAGTTTATCCTTAAAGGCTGTAAGCTTTGGGAAATAGTAGTCCAACTGTAGAAGGAGAATTATTGCTGTAAGAGACAGCATCATTCTCCAGAGCTCTGATGAAATGAACTGCATTGTGCCTTTTACTTGGGGGGAAGTTTCCTAGGGTTTGATTGAAAATATGAGACTACTTTGTATTTACTTTGTGTCTTACGAGAAATACGTTTGAACTCTAACCAGCCACACAGGAAAACTGTTTCTGGCCAACTGAGAGGGAAAGCATTTCTGCCACAACATCTTATGATCCCATATATACAATCTCAAATAATTAGGCATAAATTAATTTCTACTGTACCTAAGAGTTTGACAGGACTTTTCAAATGAAGACATTGGTTCATCAAATGTGGATTTCTGTGGTGGACTTAGTTTCACATGCCCAGTAGGTAATCAGGTAATCAGCTGTTTATCTTTTTTTTTTTCTTTTTTTTTTTCCTGTTTTGTTTCTGGCCTTTTTTCCAGGCCCTAGGAAGTAAAACTCCATGAACTGACTGGATTAATGAATTAAAGCTGCTTGTCATGTGGTCAGGTAAGCCCTCCAGCCCTTCCTCATGCTTCAGAGTACACAGAGTGAAGAGCAGGACTATCCCTTTCACTAACACCAACACATTTAATCAGATTATCTGTATAGAATTTAACCATATCTTTGGTGACCTCCAGACACGGGCATATTTTGTTATTTCTTTCCTTGCTTTTAGATCAACATTTCTCTTATTAAGTCCCTTTACAGTTTTTATGAATAGTACCAATATTGTATCAAGCAGATATCAGTTGTAGGATACATCACAGTAACAAGTAGAGCAGGAGTGCATAACGAAGTCCAACAAAGACAAATATAAGGTGTTGCACCCATGAAAAAGTAATTCAGGAGTGCAGCAAAGGTTGGGATCTTTCACTGAAGTCAATGGATAAAACTTTAAAGAACTGGATCCAACTTGTCTGTCCTGACAAATTCACTTACTGTACCTGCGGATACCATGAAGATACTTTCATGAGTATCTGCTCTCTTGAGATCACTGTTGAGAATGTGATCGTCCTCTCCATGACTGAAAAGGCTAAAGAGCCTTAAAAGTAAAACCTGAAATTACTCTGTGCATAAAGCACCAAATAGTGCTTCACAAGAAACGTGGATGATATTGCAGCCTTAACTGAGGTTTCTTCCCCCACAGTGTGAATGTATGGAGCAAGCCAGAACCAGTTTTATGATTTCAGCAGCAGCACTGACTTTCTAGTGAAAGTTTTGGTATAAGCTTCAGTCTCTACCCTATTTTCTTCTGTCACACCTAAATCAGATTTCATCAATTCCTATTTACCCACTAAACCTGAAGAGGGAGAAAAGCCTGTGATAGAAAGCCTTCAGCTGTGCACCTGGCCCATAGAAACAACTGCAGAAGCCACAGTAAGCATTTCCCTCTGGTAGACACTAGAAATACAGATCTGTTAGACTGCTCCACTAAAAACAGTTTGTGTATTCCCGCATGGTGCATTTTGTGGGAAAATAAGTCTCACAGATAGTAATATGGTATGAAATTACAACTCCTTATACAATGTTTTTCTTTTGTATTTCTGTAGTCAAAAAGGCAATTAACTTAAATACGATAAAGAGAGAGAGCCTGTAATTCTGATCTGTCTGTGGCAGTGATACTGGATAGAGGCAGTTATTGCTACTTGCTAGAAATTACTGGTTAACTTTGTATTTAAAATAAGTTCTATCAGAATAAAACATCAAGATACAAGTTAGATGTGTAAACTATTTTCATTGTGACAGCCTGTAGTCAAAGCTTTTTATTTTTCCTGTGAGAAGACCAAATACATTTTCAGAAATGTTACATTGACTGTGTATACAACTACCTGGCTGGGAAGGAGATGTCCTATAAACCTATTTTTCCATGCTGAGTACTGCAGTTTTAGCCCACTGACAGTTCTGTATTATGGAAAAATAAGTGAAAAATGCAGATAATGTTTTGAATCAAAATTGCAAAATATTAATATAGCTCTTCTTTCATGATTAGAATGCAATCTTATAATTTTCTCACAGAAATATGGTTATAAGCAAGAAAATAGCAAAAACCCCCAAAATGAACTAAGCAAAAAGGCCACCCAAACCCTAATAGATGATAAATGAGGCTAATTTGGAATTGAGAAGCAATCACCATGAAAAAAACCCACGAAGTTTTAGAGACAAGAACAATTATTAGGAACTCCTGTTTGGAGATCTTTCTTTTCTACAGTTTGTAGTATTTAGCACCTGCTCCAGAAACGTCTTCTATAAATAACCATTTTCTGTTTCAGACAAAATTTACATTGAAAATTATCTCGGTGCAGCTGCTCAGTTTTTCTACAATAGTGAATTGCCGAAAAAGGAACCGTAATTTCTTGGGGACCTCAGAGTTAAATCCTTTTTCTGTAACCTGATCCCATGTAGTGGAGCTGCGATGGAAGTCCACTATTACGGCTAGCTGTTCTTAGAGCTGCTCAAACTGAGAACTGAGAAGTCCTTTGTAGATGATCCTCGCTCTTTTACAACTTCTGTGGCTTTGTAGTTCCATAATTACTGCCCCTGATGGCACAGTGCCCCAAAAATGAATACTTTGATAATTTGCTGCTCTCTTGTACTCCTTGTCACCTCCGGTGTTCCAGTGCACCACCAGCCTCGTGTGAAAACTACTGTGAGAAGAGTAAGTAGATTTCTGCAATATTCTGTGGCTGTGCTGGGCATCTTCATGTTGTATTTTATCTTCAAGTTTTATGTGTTGGACATGTTTTCTGTGCATTAGTTATTGCTTATGATTAATGTAATGCGTCTCTTTTATTTCATAAGGCACTGATTCAAGTGGAATTCTTTGGATATGTTTGGGCTTAGGAGCGATTTTAATACTCACTCTCTTCACCTTAATGGTCTTGTTTAAATGGAGGCACCTAAAGCAACTAAAAGAAAAACTGGAAAACACAGGTGAGTAAGATTCTTCATCAAATAATTTTAGATCAACGTACATTTTAGCTACTCTTACCATGTAAAAACTTCGCATATCATTTATATTCCAAATTCTGATCACTGTCTTTGTTGGATTGTTTGGTATTCCTCAAATAGTCTCCACGAAGTTATCCTAGTTATTAGGGAATAAGTATCCAGATGGTGACTTGCAAAAGCAGTAATCTCTCTTTGCTGGTTCTGGATCCTGTCAGGATTGTATTGTTGTGTATTCATACCTGGCTTACTTGCTGCTGTTTGAGAAATCATTTATGAACCCTCAAAAGCAAAAGTCTTGATAAGTGTTTCCCCCTTTTCTCATTGAATGCAAGAGGAATTCTACCCAGGCAGAGGATACACATTCAATATTAGCTTTTCATTTTATAATACTTTAAATGATTTTATTTAATATTGTAGTCTACAAGAAGCATATGTGGTATATTTTGTGAAGGTGGAAAAAAGTAAGGTTTTTTTCCATTTTACAAATACTGTATTTGTGAATGTTCAGACAATAAATAATAAGTGATTAGAAAATATGTGTTGGATTACTTCAATGCTTATTCTGAATTATAGGGGTTGTATTGTCATAGATCAAAATATTATCATCTGTAACTACCTTAAAACTTTCACTATATCTTAAAACTTTCACTGTATCTTAAAACTTTCACTAAGGTTAGAACATAGTTGGACCATAATGAAATTTGGATCTTTAATAGCTCTTTGTTTGGTATAGCATGATGTTTGTACTAAACTAACTTCTGTATATTTACAGACTCCTCTGTGGAGCCGAATAATATTCTCAAGGCTAATACTGAAAGCAGTGTGAATACAGAAGAAATCAGACACACACTTCCAAATGAAACATTAATGTATTCAGTGGAAGAATGCACTTGCAGTGACTGTGGCTTGGTAAAACCTCAGACTGGCTGTGAAACTTCATTTCCATTACCAGCTACTGAAGAACGAGCTACTGTTCTAGTTACCACCAAATCTTTTGATTATTACAACTATGTTCTGGGTGTTAGATGACTGGGAGAGAAGTGTATTTGTACTGAGTATTAATAAATGAGTTATTCCAGTATAGCTGTTCACCTTAATGCTTGCAATCAGTGGAGAAGGCAGCACATTATCCTTACAGATCTCCCATTGTGCTTTCATCAATATTGTTATATTATCTCTAATTCTAGTATTTCATCAGTCAAGTATTTCTACATTATTCTCAAGCAGTCAACTAGTTACTGGGATTTTTCATTTCTGAAAGTCCTTACATGGGACAACCTTTTCTGCCTTTAGAGGTTGTATCTACTCACACCAGATATATACAAAATAAACAAGTTTGCAAATGTATATGTTTATGTTAGACTCAGATCTTGTGCCAAAAATTACTTGATGGTACACAAGGACTGTTCCAAGAGGCAGAAATGAAGACCTAAAGTACATCCCCAGTCTTGAAAACACTTATTTCAACACTTGAAATAAAATGTTCTAAAGATGAATACCTTAAAAGAGTATGGAGGCCCCTGGGTTCAGAACATATCACTGGGTCACCCTAAGGGAGGTTGTGGTGCTGTGGAGCACAGACCACAGAATATCCTGAGTCAGAAGGGATTCACAAGGGTCACTGATGTCCAGCTCCTGGCCTTTACTGCAATCCCTGCAGTCCTGTGTATTTCCTAGTGGTACAGGCTTTCCTTTCAGTGCCAAGTGTTTTCAGACTGAGATTTATTTCTCTTTTACTCTTTTCTTTACTTACCCTTGTTATATTTAAAAGGATGGGTGATTAGTCATGCGAGACTACTCTGTGGCCTAAAATTAGAAATATACTTCTGTCACCTTGCCTTCCAAGCATTAATGTTACTTTCCTAATATTAGGCTACAATTTCATTCCTGGAAAACTGCAACAGAAGCAACAACCACACTAGCAACCACCACAACAATCATCGTTATTTGCAGCTAACTTTCTACTTCAAGTTCCTGCATAAATGATGAATTGAAACATTTTACTGCACAAAATCTACAAATGATCACAGTTACAGCATCTTTAGGAGGTTGACACAGAGTTTGGGGCCATTGGGAGTCAGGTGCTCTGTGAGGTTTTGGCCACACAGAGCCAACACCTCTCAAATAGGCCTAGAGACCGATTAAATTTGTTATTATCATCACTTTGGTTTTTGTTTTTATTTAATATCCCTTTCCGAGCTTTCACCTTGCACAGCACATCCGACAGCAGAGGACACTTTATCTCCACGTTTCTCACCCTTCCTTTCCCGGTGTCCCGTCGCTGCCCCGCAGGATGCCTCTGCCCGGGTGGCTCCGGGCGCGCAGGGGCTGCGGCAGCTCTGGGGCCGGGCGGCTCCGGGCCGGGTGCGCTGAGGGCGCGGGGCCGAGCTGAGGAGCCCCGGGCCGGGAAGAGCTCCGCGGCGCTCTCAGGGCCGTGTTTATCTTCCGGGGCGCCGGGCGGGTTCCGGGGCGGGCGGTAGCTGCCGGCCCGGCCGCGGCTGTGCTGGAGAGCGGCGGCTCCGGCGGACGGAGCCCCGCGGGCACCATGAGCGGTGAGTGCGGCCGGGCCGGGCCCCTCCGCCCCGGGCCCGCCGGGCGCTGTGGGGGCTGGCGCGGGCAGAGCGTGCCCGGGGGGCTCGGGCGGGAGTGGCCCTGCCCTTGTTTCCCCCCCGCTTCTCCCTGATCCCGTGCTGAGGCACGGAACACTTGGGTCTCTTATCGCCACACCCCGTTCCTCATTCCGGCTCCCCGAGTCCCCCCCGAAGTGGTGTTTTACCCCGTTTTAAATCCTCAGTCCTGCCCTTGAGCGTGGCACTGGCTCACAGCACAAGTGATGCTGTTGCCTCAGCTGTGCAAAATCATAAGAAATAGTTGGCCAAGAGAAAATAAGAATTAAAAAAAAATGAGAAAGATGAACTCAGGAGCATGCAGTCGGTGGGAGAGGTGAGAACTACGACTTGTGGAAAAAGGGTCCCTGTTGCTGTATTGCTGAGTCCTGGTGAGGATGTGTCTGTTTGGATGTGGTAATTTCTGTGTTAGAGGGAAGTGGTGCGGGGGGTGTGCTAAATCCTGAGGGTAAATGTGTGTTAAATCCTGAGCTTTCTGAGGTGTTTGTCAAGGAAATACTCGAAGCTTTCTATGAGAATTGTGACCCATAAACTACAGGACTGGAGGAAGCAGATCCACTTGAATGGAGAGTTATTTGTTGGGTTGGAGAAAGAAATTCTAGTAGACTTTTCTTGTAGAGGTAAAGGATAAGTGGTACTTATTTAATGTGTATTAAAACACATTGGCAGGGGTTTGTTTGGGGCTTTTTGAGAAGGAAGGTACTTTAGTAAAAACTTTGATGGGTCTCTGTCCAACTTCAGCAATGGAAGTTGCAGGCAACACTCTGCACCTGAGAATTGGATCATGCATTGATTTCCCACCCTGATTTAATACATGGTGATCTTTGTTGCCAAAGGGAGTAAGAAAAAAACTGAAGACTTAACTGGGATAACTAAATGCTACATGTTTATGGAGAGCAGTCGTTTCTGAAAGTGAACTGAAAAATAAAATCACTTCACTTGTATTTTTCTCTGTTTTCTTCTCACCTTTATGGTAGAAAGAAAATAGAAGATTTTTGTGGAAGAGATGAGGCAAATTTTTTTTTTTTTTGTGGGGAAACTTGTTGTGAAAAATGCAAGTAACAGTGAAATCTTTCAAAGCATGGGAAAAGAAAGTTTCTCAAATGTTTCAGATCTTGACACAATACAGACTAAATCCTAATTACAAAATTTGTAAGAGTCATCATTTTCATATGGAAAACCTCAGCCCTTCAATGATGAATTCAGGCTGGGACTAGCCTTGTGCAAATTTATGCAAATTCGAGCCTAAATCTTCCTAGGAGGCTAATCTTTGAGAGCTCTATTTGGATTCTGTGACTCAAAAGGCAAGGTAACACCACATGTGGCCTAAAGCTTCATCGTGTAGTTATTTTTATTACCTTTAATCTTATTTTTTTAAGACCATGAAGAGATACATGTTTATTGGAAGAGAAACATTTAATTACTTAAAACAGAGTAATGCCTAGGGTGTCCCTAACAGTAGTGGTTCAATTGCATGGTAACCACTCATGTAAAGCCAAGAATTATAAGGTTTTTCCAACAATTTTGATTAGATAGCAAGATAACAAAAAACCCCACTAATGTTGCACTTTGCCAAACATGACACACAATGCTGTACAGTATTTTTCTAGAATAATATAAGTCCAACTGATTAGAACAGAGAAATATCTATCATTATCACACTTGTTTCAGATAAAGGAGATTGCTCATGTTAAAATCTCATCAATTTTCACCATATCCTTCTTTTAGTGCCTGTAACAGCACTGTCTATACTTACTTCTGTGCCCAGTTTTAGACCTTTTAAGTACAGAGCTGTTCCTAAAATATAGATGGAAGAACTTCTTTTCTTAATGGCTATAATTATGTTTCATGTTTATTTTCTTTAGCTACAGTGTATTTCTAGTGGATGTGAAGGTAATTTCCTGTTAATGTAAGCATGACCTTAATATTACTAATGCTACTTACTAATTACATGCTCATATTTTATTGTATGGTGCTGAATAGGCTAAACTTTAAAGGCAGGTAATACAAGGAAACAGATTTATGTGCTTGTCAAGAATTGGGGGTGTTGTCATTTGTTTAATGACAGTTTCAAAAAAATAATGCAACTCATGGGGGGCTGGGACGTAGAATATTAATAATGCAGTATAAGGTAGCATTTAAATTATGTCTGTGTTTGTTTTATCTTCAACTTGCACCCTCAGAACCTGTACTAGAGCAAGCAAAAGGAATTGCAGTCTGAAATTTTTCATTCAGGACATAAATGCAAGTTATGTAAGAGCAATATGAGATTTATTTATTTTACTTATATGCTGCATGTGGTGCTGAAGAGAGCTTTACCTAGGAAGAACTGGATGAAAATCCTGCTTTTCTTTACTTGCACGTCAGTTTGCTGCTGCTGTAGGTGTGGATGTTTGTGTCAGGGTATGGAGAGAAGTTTGTTTTAAAAATAGGAAAGCATGACCTTGAACAACAGAAAATAAGGAGGGTCACAGAGGCAGGTGCAGTACCTGAGCCTATTTTAAACCCTTTTGGACTGAGTAGATGTTGGTGGGAGGGGGCCCTTTAAGTTTCTTAGTTTTTGCAACCTTATACTTATGTTTTCGCAATTATTTTTAGAGTCACGTATGAACTTCCTTTCTTACTGCAATAGTCTAAATACAGCCTTTTTCTGAGTAATGCTGTTTTTATGCATTCTATGTTTTGTATTTGTATGTGTGTTGCTGCAGTTTTTACTGCTGTTCTGAATCTGGAAAAGGGTATTTTAGTCAGTTTGTGATACACTGTTAGTCTTTAAATCAGCTGGAGTTGATCACACTTAATTGGTGCTCTTGTCTGAAAAAACGCTTTTTATTTTTCATAAAGACTTGGTTTAGAAAATGAAGAGGTGAAAGAATCTTTAAATCTTAAATGGAGTTAGGAGAGATTTATTTTTACCTTCCACCTCCTTGAAACAAAACCATCACTAAATAGTACCATATTTTCTAGGCTTGTTACAAAGAAAAGTATACCCTCAGCATGAAAAGAGACACATCTTAATCTTTCAGTTTAAAAAAAAAAAGTTAGACTTTGTGAATATTCTTTTTCTTCTACCTGTAAAATTTCTATTAAGGAACAGCAGTAGAACAATTTAAGAGGTTCAGTGAAGAAAAACCTCTGCCCAGCCTTCATTAGAGACATTATGTGGCCTTATAGCCCTGTTAATGGTGAGGGTGATCTGAACTGCTTCAGATATTATTGGTTGTAATCTCCTGCAGTCGTGATTGTTAGTAGTGCAAATTTACAAGTAAAATAAAGAGAAAACACACATTGCACTCGGTGTGTGTAAAGTTTAGGTTGTTTGATGTCTCGTGCTTTAGTGGTTTAGAACATCAATTAGTATAGTGAACATCTGTAAGTATTCTGTATTTATGCATTTTTTTATATTGATCACAGTTTGGAATCTAGTTGCAAACCATTTCTGTTGCCAAATATATACAAAGAGTGCAAACAGATGTGAATTTAAAAACTAACATGTATTGCATTTGGAAGACAAACTTGGCCCACCTACTAATATTTTCATTTGATAGATGTGTTTCTGGTAATGAAATTATTAATTGCATGCATTTGTTATGATATTATCTGAAGCTATTAATATAAAGAGAAATATTCTTCTTGCAGGTATGTGGGTAGTATAAGACTGTAGGAGTAATGAGTTTTGAAACAACAGAGAAAATCTGCAGAGTTGTATATATTCAGTGTCATTGAACATAAGGACTTGCACTAAAAGATGGGATTGTTTTCGTTTTTACAGTTATGTGATTTGTTATAGAGCATATGGATACATAGGCATGTGTACATCTCCATTTTGGCAATGTATGTGTAGTAAGAACATTGAATATAGTTTAATAAATTGCAGTCTCTGAAGGAGTGCAAAGTGGAATGGTAGGCATTATATGAATTTAGCCTTATCTTCAAACTGGCATAGCTGGCATAGTTGTTAGGAAGTTAAAACCCATTTGGTGTGGGGTTTGTTTCTAGAGTCCTGGACTGGCACTGAACATTGTTTGTGTGCACTGGAGTGCTTGACTAACAGCCTCAGACCTCACACATCACATGTCTGCACAGTTTGAGTCAGAGTTCAAAATGGGAAGCACAACTTCTTGAAAACTCACTGTAATCAGCAAAATCATCATTGTAAAGCTTAGTTAGCAACTATGCATGTTTTTCCTGTTGTTTCCGTTATTCTGGCATATTGTAGGGGTTTTCTTCTAGTAAATGAATAAGTGAAACTATATGGAATATGAATTATATTAATATATTTGTAGATGTATACGAATATATGTAATACTTTGTATCAGTATAATGTATATTTATATATTATATGAGAGTATATATATTTAAACAAAAGCAGAATCGTTTCACTCAGACAAATTCTGTCTGGTCCTGCTGGCTTAAAAGCAAACTGTTTTGAATGGGATTATGAAGATGGGAAGTTCTGGGATTTGGACCTCATAGTGTCAGATAGCAAGTGGAAGCACATATCTTTGATGTCATTGCTCTTTACTAGAGGGCTTAGTGTGTGGTGTTTGATTTTCAGAGTCAGAAAGAATTTGCTCATGCAGAGTTTGGATAATTGGCTTTCAGTCCTTATGTACATTGGTCGTATGTTCTTTGAGAGAGAAGGGAGAATAGAATGACCTTAACTCCAGAGATGTCACAGAGGTTTCTGATGGATGTTTTGAACTTAAGTTCAGAATAAAGAAATTACAGAGGAAATGTAGGTTATCTAAAAGATAAATTTTACCATATTCATGGGAGTTTATAAAGGATATTCCAACAAACAAAGTGTTATGCTGTTGTTGAAATAGCTTGAGAAGTTAAAGGTTGTCTTGCATAGTTCCTTATATAGTAACAAAATAGATTTTATAGGTGTTAATCAGAAGAACTATGCTGGTAGTTAAATTTTAAGGGATTTATTGTAACAGTTGCTCTCTGTTCACCTGACTTAAAACTCTTTCTGCAGTAAGGTTGTTTGACAGTAAGAAGATACTCCTGCTGTCTCTTCCTTGTTTTCCATTCTTTTCTAGTGCTGTGATTCCGTACTGCACTGGCAGTTGCACTGAGAAGCTTGGCTGTGCATCAGCGTGAATAATTAGGCTGTATTTGATACTACTGAAATATATCTTCAAAATATTACTAAAACAAGAATCTAGATGGTATTTGAAATAGTATAGCTGCCTATTAGAAAAAGGATACTTGAAACCTCAAAGCATAGTTTACACTGTGTCATTTTACTTAGAGAAAATACATTAATTAATTTAGTGGAATAATTGGCATGGAAAGAAAGTTTTCAGGGCCCAAAAGAAAGAAGTTTGTGTTGGCCCAAGTGTATTTTAAAAGCCAATTTATTTTAAAATTATGTGATTTTGTTGGATTTCAGGTTCACAGGCCAATGACACTAAAAGACAATTTCTTCTAGAACGGCTACTGGATGCAGTTAAACAGGTGAGAAATGCAACACACATTTCTGCAGTGGCTTGCTGAGAGTTATCACTACTAGCAGGGCCTGTCTTTGGTCCTTTTCCTTCTCTTTAACAAAGAGAAGGAAGAAGAAGAAAAGGAAAAAAAAGAAATCGTGGCTTTTGCATAGTACTACTGAGTTTTTGTCTGCTAGCAAACAACTGCTATACAGTATTTCTTTAAAATTCTTGTTCTGGACAGGTTATATTTGTAATAGATCTATTTTAAATATATGTAATACTATAGAATATATATTAGGAATATATGTTCTTGTCATCCTGTTATGACTGAACTAAATTGCAGTGCACTGCAAAGTCTAACTTAGTTAATGTTTTAGAGTAGCAGGTTCTTTTGTTTGCCCTAGATTTTTAGTGAATGGTTAAAATACATGTAAAGCTGTGATTTATATATGTATGTCTGTATTTGTGTCAACGTGAAGTTCAGCAAGTTGAATTTCATAGACTGGATTCAATTTGGGAGAGCTTGGGGGGCAAAAGAATGCCTCAGAGGTAAGCCAGTGAAATGTTTTATAAGGAGTGGTTCTTCCGTAATTGTAGCACTGAGCTGGGTAGGAGCAGTGTTTGGCTTTGTGGGTGCGCATTTAAAACTCAAAAGTAGTAATTTCCACTCAGTTTTCAATTTATTGAAGGACCTGCAGGCGTGTTGCTCTGGCTAGTGAGGATATATTTGAACTGCAAGAGTAGCCCAGTAGTGTAATTATAGTGCTCCAATGCTCTAGAGCACTTTTTGGATCCAGGCTGTATTTACCAATGCTTTATTTTGTGCTATTTCCTGTTTTAACATGACTTTGTTTTTTATATAGAAATAGCTCGGAAAACTGAATTTATTTAGTCTAACAAAAAGTTCTTAAAATTTCTTAAAATCTGTTTATTGCAGTGTCAAATACGGTTTGGAGGAAGAAAAGAAATTGCTTCAGACTCTGATAGCAGGTAAAATAGTCTAAGATTGCCATGCTTAGATTTTGTATCCTAACAGCATAAAATATATTGCACAAAACATTTGACAAGCTCAAAAAATTACACTGCACAAAAGGTAGCTGATCTGAAGCTGAAATAACATGACTAACAGCCTCTCTAGTAGGTGAGGGCAATTTTTCAAATTGATTGCCAATTCTTTTGAATGTAACCTGTGCCTCAGCTTTCACTCATGCTGAGACATGGGTGGGTATAATTACATTATATTGCTTGCAAATAATCAAATTACTGCATAGAAGGGATCTTTCACTGCTTATAAGATAGTAGTTCACATTCCATTCCCTATTCAGAGATCTGGAATAAAGTTGCTATATAGAAACATAGTTGATTGTTTTTTTCACATGAGTTCATTAAAAATTCTCTTGCAGAGTGACCTGTCTGTGTGCTCAGTTTGAAGCTGTGTTCCAGCATGGCCTGAGGAGGAGCCGGGGATTAGCACTGACAGCAGCAGCAATCAAACAGGCAGCAGGTTTCTCCAGCAAAACTGAAACGGGTAAGTTGCTAACTGTGACTATCCTATTTTAATTAGTTCGTATGTTCAGTCAAGTGATATAATTTCTAGTAGAAGTTTAAAGCATTGCACCAAACTGCAGATTGTTGGTAGGATACTTTACACTTGGTGTGTTGTAGAAGTAGCAGTGAAAATGACTGTTGCTTCTTAGTCTATTTAATTTGCATTCCACGTTTCTCTAGAAATGCTGCTGTTAGGAAATCTGCACTTCCTACTGTTGCATCATGTGTAGTGGCAAATTTATTTTGAATTCTGGCAGGGATAAACGTTGTGTAATTATGCTGTTAAGTTTTTAAAACAACGTTTTCATTCTTGACCTTGTCTTAATCAGTTCTTTAAGTGCCATATTTTATATAGGTCAGATATGTTTAACTTCTAATTATTGATGTAATTTTAGAAAGAAAATTATATTACTTGTATTGGTTGGGTTGGTTTTTATTACTTTCAAGACATTTAAAGAAAAGATTCCTTTATTTTTCTCTTCACCATGTTTCTCTTTTTTTAAATCAGAACTATATGAAGATACTGATCAGTTTTTATCAATATTTGGGAACAGCACAAGGGAAGTGTTTTAGTGGAAAGAGATATTGTTGCCTTTTAAACACAACACTTCTGTTTTCTAAAGTGACATGAATTTGTTATGTCTGCAAATAATGGAGCTACCTGTTCCTTTGGACCTACCTTCTAACATTTCACATCAGCAATAACATAGAGTTCTAAAGAAATTTTTTTCTTTCCATAATATGTTTCCAGTTGAACATATGAACCTGTGGATAAAATACTAGCTGAAATGTGCTTTTAAATGTGAATTCTATGTGAAAGTGTCAGATTGAATCCTTTAATTTGTGTGGCTTTTTCAATGAAGTGAACATTTCTAAGCGCCTAAATAGCCCAAGTTCCGTAGGAATAAATAACCTATTTAACTAGTGGGTTGCATGAAGAGGGTAAATGATTCACCTTTGTCCAAAGTTATGTTGTTACCTGTTTGTTTTTTAAATTTACATGTAAATGCATTCAGGTATGAGCTTACTGTTTTTCTTAGTGGGGTGGTTGTTGTTATTGTTGTTGTTATTGTTGTTGTTATTGTTGTTGTTATTGTTGTTGTTATTGTTGTTGTTATTGTTGTTATATTTCAGAGCCAGTGTTCTGGTATTATGTGAAAGAAGTCCTGAACAAACACGAGCTGCAGCGCTTCTACTCTCTGAAGGCCATCACTACAGACATTGGCAGAGGCCGGGCTTGGCTGCGCTGTGCTTTGAATGAACATTCTCTGGAAAGATATGTTCATATGCTGCTTGCAGATAAGAATCGCCTCAGGTACTGTGTCTGATACCTTTGTAATGCTGGAAATGTATTGACAAATGAAGCACTGTCTGAAACCCCAGGCAACCAACCAACTACAGCTGTAGTAGTCCCCCGTATTAATTGCTATGCTCATCAAGTCACTTAACATCATTTTTTAAAATTTTTGTCAGCCATTAATATAGTGGCTTGTGCCTGTATCAACATGTGACCTCTTCCCTAAATCCGCTTCCTGTTCTTTCAAGTTTTCATCACTACAACCTTGACACCATGCTTTAAGGTGCCTCTCTCATTCCACTGAAATAGTACACAATTGCAGCTGTGTCTGATCAGTTCATCAGTGGTAATTGCCTGTTGCCTTTTGGAGATGCTCATCCTGTAACTGCAAAGCTCCAGCAGTGCAGCAGTGGGGAGCTGCTGCTGCACATCACTGGGAAGTGGTTTGGTAGCGGTTTGTGAACCTTTTGTTACAGTTACTGGGAATAACTTACTGCACATTGTGAAATCCTGAAGTACTTTGGAAATGCAGAATGCACTTAAGTTCATAAACTAAGTCCTGCCTTTTCCTCGTATGTCTTCAACTCCTTTTCTTTATGAAGACTTGAGGTGTTTTCCTTTTTTTATCAATAACTGTTGAGCTTGCTCAAACCACTTGCTCAAGTCCAGTGGATTCAGCAGAAAGGCATTTTATCCGTTTGCATCGATTGATGGATCTACTGGATAAGATTATTGCCAGAACTGAGTTCATTAGTACCTCCTTTTCATTTCTAGTTTGTTCTAGTCATCTGTAGCTTTCTTGCAAAACAGATTTTGATTAAATCAAATAAAGACAAATGGAACAATAAAGAAGAAGGTCTGAAAACCATTGTGAGGAAATTAGTGGCTTGGATTGTTATGTCACTAATTACTGTCATGCTTGCAGCAATCCTTGCCCAATATCAGGATTATCAGCACACTGCATTGTAATGCTATTTCTAAAAAGGTTTATTCCAGAATATTTAAGACTTAAATGTTGCCCAAATTCAAATAGGATTTACAGAATCAGTTTACATCCCCAATTATATGTTTTGGAAACTTTTAAATTAATCTGTCAAAATTTTTTAATATATCGATTGAGGGTTTTCTTGCTATCTGTTTTGTTGTTTAATTAACTGAATGCTGATAGTAAAAATAAAGCATTCTGCTACTAGAAGGAACCAGGCCTAGAACAACTAAATTTATGTGTTGACAGTGAAAAAAGTGGGGTTTTTGTTACATCTAAATTCATAGTTTACTATACCCTAACTATTTAGGGTAATTGGTGTGGGTTTGGATATTGAAATAGGTCATGGAATAATAGAGTATTAGGATTTGGGTTAGAAGGGACCCTTAAAGATTATGTAGTTCAACCCTCCTGCCATGGGCAGGGACCCCTTCCACCAGAGCAGGTTGCTCAAGATAAAGGGAATGTTTTTGGGTGTGTTCATGCATTCTAAGCTTATGTAAAACATCTATAGCTATAGGTATAGAGAGATGCTGTGGCTGCTAATGCAGTATGACCCCCCAGGCCCTGAGTGGTTTTTTTTCCCCTAAAAAAGTGCAGAGCTAAAACTAAAGAAAGAAATATTCTTTAGCATGTCCTCTATAGAACTGGCTGAACAGTTACCAATTTCAGAACTGCAGGGAGTTACTGTGACATAAAATTTAATCTTTTGGGGTACCCCTACTTATTCTTCAGAGTTTTCTTGTCTTTCAGAAGTGAAATATATGTTACTATAGGACTGCATGTTCTTTTTTTCCCCCTTAAATTATAGTATCTTCTATGAAGACTGGTCTTTTATGATGGATGAAGAACGTTCTAGTATGATCCCTACAATGGCAGCTGGTAAGACTTTCTCTTCATTATTACTGCTCTTGGAAAACTACTGCATTTCAGGATGTTTACATCTGTTTCTGGTTGTGAGGAGCTTCTCTAATACACTCTGTTTGTGTGGACAATGTGTGTCAGAGGCACAGCCAGGGTGAATAGTCAAGGTATTATGCCAATTTATGCCATGAATTGATGGATTGTTAAAATCCTGGATCTGGCCTTCCTACAATTCAAAAATCTTCCACATAAAATTTTTAACTTGTCAGCAGTCAAGGCTAACTTAAAACCAGTGCAATTTAGAGAAAACAAAGTGGGTTATTCCTGACTAGAAAAGAGTAACAATGGAATTTTATAGTAAGATCCAAATACAGGTAAATACAGATAAGAAGAGTAAGGAATGATAACAAATTATTTACTTTCCTAGAGTTCAGCCACAGAAGTGATGTTTTCTCAGATACATGGTCACATGCTTCATTCTGCAAGACAAGGTTCTTCATGGGTGTTTTTGCTAATAGAATATAGGAACCAACAAATACTAAAGTTGCAGTGAAATGAGTTTAAATAAAAGTTTATAAACAAATGAGTTCACAGTACTTTTTGATTATTTAATGTGCAGCTGAACAGCCATCAAGATGATTTCAGAACTGATTGCATCAGCTTGAATATAATCTGGAAAGGAATGAATGGTACATGAAAGAATAGGAATTCATGCATGCATTGGGAACTGTGGGAAATTTTTGGGGAAAATGTTTTACATGTCACAGCTTCGTTAATCCTTAGGTTCTATGTTCATGATTTCCGTGTGAAGTATATGGTCTCTTTTTCCCCTTTCTTTTTTCTGAAGGTCTGAACTCCATTCTTTTTGCTATCAACATTGATATTAAGGATTTAAATGGACAGAGCAAATGCACACCCACTGTGTCAGATTTGTTAAAGGAATCCACACAAAATGTGACTTCATTATTCAAAGAGTCCACTCAGGGTGTCAGCAGCCTCCTCCGGGAGATCACTGCCTCGTCTGCAGTCTCAATTCTCATAAAACCTGACCAGGACTCTGACCCACTGCCTGTTCTATCAAAGAATGTAAATGCTGGTAAGCTTTTATGGAATATTAATGCCATTCAGAAACTTAGAAAGTATTCAAGTGTGTTTAAATAACTTTTAAATTTACTTTTAAGGCACTATGGTAGAACAGAAGTCTTAAAAATAAGTGCACTACACATACAAACCAGTTGAGTGTGTAATTAAAAAGCATGAAAATGCAAATACCGGGTGTGAATACTGGATGTTAACTGTGTATTTCAGCATTCTTGTATCACCATGGGAGGGAGGCTAAACTGTTTTATTGGCAGTGCTTTTCTTGTGACCTGAATTTCAACTTCGTGTTCATAAAATCATGCTTTGGAGTTTGTGATGTAATGATTTCTCATTTTTAATATGTTTTCTTTTGGCATCTTGCCAGTCAGACATACACTGATATACCTCTGTTGTTATATATCAGATAAAAATCTTAGCTTGTAATCTTCTTCAAGCAGTGACTGTGTTTACAGTCTGAATTCCTATGCAAAGCAGATAATTGCCAAAGTGAAAATTTACTCATACACTCTTTATATTTAAAGGTCTTAGTGTTACAACCAGCTTGTATGATGTTAGTTACTAACCAAGATCCAGAGTCTTATTCTCTTATAATTTGAAATCAGTCAAGCAAGATGTGATTTTAATTATATATTTTCAGTTCCAGAATTAACAAAGGAATATTTTATTATCTTTGTTTCCAGAAGTTGAGCTAAAAGTTTGTTTTGCTTTGTAAAAGTACAAAACTGCAGGAAGATTTATGTGCTTTTCAATTAAGAAACAAGGTTTGGGTTTAGGCATTAAATTGTTTTGGTTATGAGAAAAAGGCACAAACTCCACATGTGAATCTGGTAGGAATAGTAGTTGAGATATAATCTGGTTTTTATTGGCATTTAAAATAGACTTTGTCTTAAAAGACGGTTTTTAAAACAAATTTTTGGTAAAGCTTTTGTTGTATAGCACTTAAATGAGTTTCAAATCGTAGGTGATACTTGACTTGGGACAACTTTGTTAGTATAGAATAGGCTTGCAAGATGAAATAAGACAGTAATTGACCATATGGTGCACATGACACCACAACATGATGTACCTGATGTGTACAGTACATGTGTATACAGAACATGAAAGGTACAACTTCCAGTGAAATGTCACTTCAAAAAAATTGATTTTGTTCAAATGCAATTATATGTGGAATGTTAGAGCAAGTCAGATGTTTTCATTAAAGTCTATGTTCTTTGTTGGAATTCTATTTGCAACCAGAATGGGCTTTAACATCCTCTTGAAAGTATGTTAGTGTGTTTTGTGGGTATAGAACAGCTGGACTGGAATTAAACAAAAGCCATTTAGTCCCAATGTGAGATGTCTTGGTGAGTAAATTTCTGGTATTTCTTAGAGTGCTTCAACTTTGCATTTAGCGTCACATGCACATCGGATTCAGTGAGAATAGGTAATGGTGTAAAAATCAGTGCTGTCACTGAATACATCTGCTCTAATCAGAGTGGATGTCAGTGTATTTCTAGGGCAAGAGCTAATTAGCTGAAAACTGACTGTTCAAGTTTTAGAGTATAGACAAAACTATTTGATTGCAAGTTGTGGATTTTGTTCGTGTTGTGAATTTGTTCTTTTTAGTTCTTCCTCTGAAAGTGCATCATGTTTTCTCTGTTGTGCAGACCTGCTCTGCATTCTATACTAGGTGTAGTCCATGGGAGAAAGTGACAGGAAGGCTAGCTTTTTATTTTAAATTTAATTTCATGTGTTTGTAGAACTTTTTTTCCAGGGACCCCTTAATCATGTTTTTTTCCAGTTTCGATTGAATGCATCTCCAAAATACCTTCTAAAATCTGAATTATGTAAGGCATATAAAGTAAAGCTGGTAATTAGATATTTAAAAGCTCATGTGTATGGAAAGATAATGAATGCTGTGTAGATCTAAGTGTTTTTTTCTTGACTACAGTCATTTAGTACATGAGCTCTTTCAAGAAAAAAACAGGTTTCATATATTATTTCTCTTTTCTAAACTGTGTAAAACTTTGCATTGCTACTAGATTTGAAATACAAAAAAGATCGAAAAAAGAAGAAGAGAGTGACTAATATTATCTCATTTGATGAAGAGGAAGATGACCAAAACTTGGGGGATAGCACAAAGACTCTGATTACAGGAGAAAGTTCAGAGGAGAGTGTAGACAGATCTTCAGTTCCTGCATTATCCTCATCTGAAAGCACTCTCGGAAAAAATCTGAATGGGAGTGAAAGTAACCATTCGTGGAAGAGCAATTCAGTATTCATGAATGGAGAGTATGAATACCAGAAACTGGATGTGAAGAGCATTGATGATGAAGATGCAGATGAGGATGAGCTGTATGGAAAAACATTAGGAAATAAAGGCACAGAAGGTGAAACTGAAGCCTCGGAAAAGTGAGTATTGGTGCAGGAGATAGTGGTAAACTTTCCATGCTTCCCCTCCACTCTTCCCTTTCCTTCAGGGCTATTGGCAAATTGATGTGTTGAACTGAACTATAGATTTTCTATTTTTTTTGTTCCTATTCCTCCTCCCCCACCTTTTTTCCCCTCTTTTTTTTTCTGTTTTTTTACCCTTTTTACTGTTTAAACAATATGGACCACTGCAGTAGTGGTATTTTGCTTTTAAGTTTCACTGAAATCCCAAATTTGAGATTTCAGACTTCTTGTTCTCCTTGAAGTTCTCAGTTGTTAAAATTGTTGCATGATATAGCCAGGCTATAATTCTGGCCAACTTGATGTTTCTTTATTTTTAGTATGATTACAATTCTATTTTGGCTTCACAGTAAAAATGTGTATTTTAAACAGAGTAAGCTTGTTACATCAGAGTACATAGTTAAACAAGGCAGGACAAAACTGAGAGAGAAAGAATAATTTTAGGTACTACTATGCTTTCTTTATTTCTGAGACAGAAATTCATTTAGAGAAAAAGGCAAGCACTGCTTGTCTCATCTACTTTGGAATGTCTGATCTTTAATGAATTAGTGTATGGCTGACCAAGAAATTGGCAGGCAGATTGAAATAAAGATTTTTCTTGCAGTGGTATCTCTGAAAGAAATATAAGCATTATGAACATTAATACTGACTGTATAAATAGATTGTTTTGTTTGTTTGTTTGTTCTAAATAGACCTCATGAAATAGTCACATGCAATTCTCAGATATGCAGTTGGACTCCTCTGCAGGTCCTGAATGATGACTCAGATGTTCTGTTTCCTGTCAGTGCTGTTGGCTCTTACTCCCAAACAGGTGAGTATTTGAATTCACAGAATTTCAGCAACCTGTATTCTAACACGGGACAGTGGTAAGAAATAACAGGACTGTAAGGACGGAGAAGATACTGCACAACCGGATAAGAAGTTCAATTAAAATTTATTCTAATTCTGATCAGAGTTCTCCATTTGAGTAATTATTTAGTTAAGGAGGATTTATCATTGTCAAAATAAGGCAGAGTTTCATTGGTATTAAGCCGTGGTCTTGTATTTTATTAAAGTTTAGGACAGTTGTATAGAAAGTATCCGTATCTGTTTTCTAGATACCACTAAGCTGCAAGAAGCTCCAAATGTGTTTGAGAGCTTGAATTCAAATTAATCTTGACAGATTGGAGAGCAGCTGGAAGCAGTTCAGTAGAAGCTGTTAACTGTTGAAACACAGTTGAATGATTGACAAGGAAATACTTGCTCAGAAAAGGATATGGGAATCATAGAATGGTTTGGGTTGGAAGGGATCTTCAGACATCATTTATTCTAAGACTGGCTTTCTGAGCTCTGAGCATCAGTTGCCAGGTCACATCTAATTTTTCATGTGCTAGTATACGCAAATAGTTTTCTGCAGGTTACAAGCTGATAGTGAATTAACAGAGCTGTACATAAATGAAAGTGTCATTTGTAAATGCAGGCTCCATTGGCTCTGCTGGGGCCTCAGCTGCAGTATTGCATGCAGTGAGGGGTACTGCACCTCAAGGGTGATGTGGACCATTTGAAGCAAGCAATAAAAATGGTCAAAGAAGTGGAAAAGAAGACCTGGTGCTTTTACAGTATCTGTATTAGTACAAAAAACAAACCAAAAAATTGCACCAGCCCTCCCCTTCACCCTGTTGATATTTTTCTAGCTGTTCATAAAACATTGCTTCTACAGAACTTTGGGTATAGTCATTTCAGTGACCATTTAAAAACTTCTCAGTGGCATTCAAATAATGTTTTAATTGTAGAATATTTAATATTTTTTTCATAGGCATTATATATATTAAATAGATTGTTGATTGAAGGCCTGTGAAAACTGTAATTCAGTTCTGTAAGTTCAGTGATAAAAATGTGAATCATAAAATAATCCTGCACTGCCCTCTGCTGTATTTTAAAATATGTACTTCCTAAGAAATGCCAGTGGTTCAAAAAAAAAGTACATTTTAAATTTCTTCTTGTGCTGCCACATTTTTCAATTTATGAAGGAACGGATTTAGAAAACATTGAGTAGTTTGTGGCATCATGGTCTCTTAAATGTAGTACAGAAACTATTGGGGAACAGCCACAGTTGAAATCTGGAATACAAGTTAACATTCCTGTTTATGGGGCATGGTGTGTGGAATGGAAACTCACAGCTTCCGTCAGTAGATGTCACGATGCATCAGGAGCATGAGCTGGGGGTTCTTATCTGAAATTAAAAATCAGGAGTGCAAGCCAAGGCTTAGTTCTGGAGGCAGATGACCAAAGAGGACATCTGTATGTATCTGTGTACATCTCATACATAGCTGTCACAGGGGCTTGCTCTTACTAAGAAGATACCAAAGCCCCTTGTTTCATGTTGCTTCATCTCAGAACTGTTTTGAATGCTATGCTCAGCCTACTGGAGATGATCAACAGGCCCATTCAGATCCCTGCTGGTCACAGGACAGATGTTTTCAGTCCTCCTTCTGTCCCTCTTTGTGGTCTGTCATGCCAGTCCGAGTGATACAGTGTTGGGCTGGTGAAAGGAGCCAGTTCCCCAGTGCTGGGAAAGCCCCGGAGACCCCGCTGCCTGCTCTCCTGCTCTCCCCTCTCGGAACAGGGAGGAGCTGATGGGGTGTGCAGGGAAGGCTGCACTGAGTGCCCATTGTTCAACCCGAGGCAGTCAGGGACAGGGATACACATGGATCCAGGCACCCTCTCCTCAGCCACACTGACAATTTGCTGAGATGGAAAGCTGCCTTAGGCACTTGTTTGCTTGACTTTGGAAGTTGCACTTGTGCTGGATGAATGATGTCAGAAGGAACGTGCATTAGCTTATTCTGAGGGCAGTCCAGCCCAGTAACTGGCAAGCTCATTATTATCATGATATTTTTGTTCAAACATGCTTAATGAGTTCCTGTAAAATACATAGTTTAATCCAATATTTTGGTTTATAGGTGTTAATACTAATAAATAACATATCTATCCATCTATCTATCTATCGATCTATATCTATATATTTGAAATAGCCTAATCTATAGTGTTGTATGTTAATATGTGTTTCTAGTATTAATCTGTTGCAGTGCTCCAGGGCTGTGTCAGGGCATATCATATCTTCATGTAACTAGACATGAGAAAGCCTCCATCAAAATGCAGTTGCTTGGAACAAAAACGGAGTATGTATTTTAGGAACTAGGCTTCAGTAAACTCTACAGCTTCAAAAATAAATTTTCTCCTCCATAGACTTTCTGACATAACTCTATTTCCCATTAACTTATTTTCTAGAATTTTTGCTCTTTAAATCTGTGCTATTTAGGATCGTCTTATAGTAACTTTGTAGCCCTTACATAGTGAGATGCAGAACACATCAATAAAATATGATTTTTGTTTGTTTCCACCTCAGTTTCCTTAATGACAGGCTCAGTGATGTGGATGTTTTGCTGCCGACAGTTGTGGATCTGTGGACAGATGCGCATTATTCATGCTTTTTAAACAATATCTCATCTGTCTGATTCCTGATGGTTGGTACAGAGACGTAAGGAGCCAGAGAAAAGCCATGGTGCTCTGTTGGGAATACAGAAAGCACCAGTGTCTTTGCAAGGTTTCATGTGCTGGGGACTAACTACAAATTCTTCTCCTGCAAGTCACAGCCAGATTTGTAGTGAGCATCAGGTGCCATGTGGTGCTTCAACTCCAGGGGCTTGTGAAAGTAACTTCAGGAAGAAGTCTCCTCATAGCTTTGCATCTCTGTACATATAAAATGTAATTTAGGAATTGTGCAATACTAATTTTTTTGTGATGGCTGTGTTCCTAAGAGGCTTGACAGTCCTGCTGTCATTCAGGATGAATTTGCAGAAGCCAGTTTTGGAGACAGAATTAAAAGTGTTTAAAAGCTTTAGCAAGTTGAGTGTTTCTGTTTAAAAATCTACCTACCTTACTTCTGGATTTATGTTTTTATTTTATTTTTTCGAGTACTGTAACCCAAAGAAAGGTAATGCTTGTGCATTCTGCTTTAGATAACTTGGAGAACGGAGAGGGGCATGAACATGCTGTTCATCCGGTAGAACTGGTTCCGAGAAGATCTGATTTTCCTTACAGGTATGTGCCAAATATGTTTTTCTTAAAAGAAAAAAACCTTCACCCTGTAGCTGCCAACTTACTGTTACCTAATGCACTTAGTACTGAAAAACCAACTACTCGTCAGGGTACTTCTGCATATGTTTGGAAAGACAAATGCAAAAAACCTACAATTCCCTTTTTGCATAGTTTCAAGTACTGAACTTTTCCTAATTATCTGGAAGAAGTCACACAGTGATATCAAATAACAGACGGAATTGGCCTCCTGGTTTTGAAAATGGGTTTTATGTTGGTTTTTATGTTATTTTTTTACTGTATTCTCAATGGCCTTTTAATTTGGAATTTTTGTGTGTCTTCTTAAATCAGACTCCCAGGAGATACATTAAAGGATTGTTCAACATATTTTGATTAAATATGGGTACATAGGATAACAATTGTAGTTTCTGGAATGCTATCTTAAGTTTTGAATTCAGTATTTTGTTTTCTTATATTGATTATACTGTACTTTTATGACTAGAGTGGAAGTCAGTCCTCCAGCTCAAGTGAATTCTTTAAACAGTATGTTGCCTTCAGCCGCTGTGCCAGAATCCATGACAATTAGTAAGTACTTCCTTGATGTATCTAGATTGATGGGAAGAACTTTGGAAGTCCTGTAACTCTTTATATTTTTGTTTCAATAGGATCTGCTTGGAGAGTCATAGAGCATTTAATTTCTGATGTGCTGGTCATGTTAGTAATAACTGCTCTAAAATGATGTTTGTATTGGCAGGTTGTGCTTCATTGCAGCTGATATATCCTTATATTAAATGTGGCTTCAGTAGTTAAATGAAAAATAATGATTTGATTAACATCTTTGAATTTCTACAAGCTCTGAAAGCGCTAAGGGCTGGTTCTGATGTAGTTTTGCTTCTTTTGCCTGTTTTCATTAATGCCTGGTCAGAAAGAAACAAACAAACTCCACTCTTTCTGTGGTTTTGATATGAAAATCTGCTCCAAACATAAATACGGGCTTTCATATGCAAAACCTTTAGTTAAGCTTAAGGGGGAGGACAGTCATGTTTCTGTGGTATTAAGAGTGGAACTAGACAAGATAAAATAGTCTTTGCTGCAGAGACAGATTAATAGAAGCACAGGCAGTTTGTTTATCACATATTTGATCGTTTTTCTTTGCATAAACTTGTAAAACAAAGAGTTCTTAAACTGTGTCTAAGCATGTCAGCCAGTATGTGTTTATGTTCCTCACTGTAGAGAATGTTCTGTAACTGAACTGGCTTTGTTCCTAAAGCTCTTGGGTGTGTGTTTGTTTCTTATAAATTTCAATATGTACAAGTTTTAAATTATGACATTTGGGGAGTTACAAGTGATGCAGCCAAGATTCTTTTCTGCAATTGATTCATGGAATCATTGAAATGAATGAGATCTTTAAGATATTCTAATCTCATTTTCTAAAGTCAAATTCAAATGCTGTGTCAACCTGCATTAAAGGACATAAAACAAGCGTTTTCACTTGACAGTGTTTCAGGCTCTGGCACTGGTCTGCTGACTGAGCTTTTGCAAAGCTGAAAAATCCTTTCTTGCAAAGTACTTCATGAAGAAGTGGCAAACTAGTTTGAGAGTTTTAAGTGCCATAATTGAAGTGTAGAATGGACTTACTGTTATTAGCTACAGTGATATTTTAGTCACTAGATATTCTCTGCTAATGTTATTCCTACAATATCCTTTTGTTCTTAGTTATTTCTCAGTTAGAGAACTGCCCAGGGCAATTTTCAGGTGCCCCTGCACTCTGCTGGTTCTGCTGTTTGTAAGGGTGTCAGGTACCAGCAGGGGCCGCAGTTGGTCTCCTTCTATTGCTCAGTTATTTCCCAGTGTAGGTAAGACAGCTATAAAATAGAAAGAAAATCTGGAGATTTTCAATTCTCAGTACTTAGTAGTTTGTAGATGAAATGAAAACACAGGATCAACAGAAGCATGCACACTATCATTAGTTTCCCAGTTCCGGGAAGGCTTTGGTGAAAGGAAGGGTGGGAAGCATGTCAAACCCATCTATAAAGCCAGTAGAACACCTAGTAAATAATCGAATCATAATTATAATTAAAATTCAGCTGACTATACATTTATAGAATTATTCAATACCTTTATAATAGCTGATCCTGGATATGTTGAATAAAAATGCTTTTTTCAAGTTTGTTGTTACTGGTCGTAGATCCTCTACAGGAGGAATTCAGTGCTGTGACAAAGTCAGACGCTGAAGCTCTTTCTCTCTATTGCAATTAGCAGAAGAATTATTAAATGCTGAGGCTTATAGCTTGGTTGCATAGCAACTGATTCTAACACATCAGGCAAGAAAAATGGAATGCAGTAGTGCAGTGAGAAAAGCTGGGAGATCTCCAGTGACTGGATTTTTGTCTTTCTTACTTCTGAAGACAAAGCCTGAAATGAATTTTTTAAAAATTATATTCTTTTCCTGCTTTCTTGCCAACCTGTTAGTATAGTACTAAACTTTTCTTACATCTTTTGATATGCAGGCTAGAAAGGTATGTTATGAGAAGCTGTAATTTCAAATTTCTGCCATTTTAAATTATTTTCCTGAATTATGTCCCATGCTTTTGTAAGGTATAGGTTAACTTAGCAGCAGATACATCTCAAAATATACTAATACCACTCAAGAGAAATCCTAATCCACAGAGCTTTGCTGTTTATGTTAGGCATAATTTGAAAACTGGCCCTGCTTTGCAGATTGTTTTGTCATAACCAAGTTAGAAAGAGTTAGGTTGGTCAGAAGTTTCCTATTTATGCATCTACTCTACTATGTAATTTTCAGTTTTTAAAAAAAGTTGTATTTATCTTATTGAACTTGAATCACGAACAGCACTGTTTCAAGAGTTGCCATTGGAAGATTGTATTTTCAGCATTGTTTTTCACCAGATCAATCTGTCCTACCAGTACAAGTCTCCCTGTTTTGTTTTTGTAGTAGAAAAAAAAAGAAGTTCCAAAACTTTCATTTTAAATGGACGCTACATGTGTTCTTCTTTACAAGGTTCTTTTATTATAGTACTATTTTTAGGAAATAATTGGTAATTTAGTTTTTCCACTATAATTTTCTTCAGTTTTTAAAATTGGGCTTAACCACAAAGGTTAGGAAAGGCTGTAACATTGTACTTCATTCCATATTTTTTCATATATTTTTGAGAAATCCCTGAGCTTTTCACGATCACTGAAGAACTTTACTGAATAATCAAACCTCCATGTTACATTTTTATCCTGGTTATGTAAGTGAATAAGGTGTATGCTTTTGTACTTTCTGTGTCCTCTCAATAGCTGCTGACCTGTTCTGTAACCCAGTTGCCACAGGTCACTGGCAGGTACTAAATTCTTGTGTCTTCTTTGGAAGCACAGCTGTGGAGGGAGGGTGTTTGTATTTCATCAGGGAGAGGAAAGCTGCAGTTCACTTTACAGACTTGGTTTTCACCAGGGCTCTTCTATACAGTAGAAGGCCAACACAATTTGTTTCCTACTAAAATTTTCCCTGTGAATAGTGACATGACAGGATAATATTTACAAGATTTTTGAGCACTAAATTAAGCCTTAAAAGGCAGTGTTCATGTAGGCAGCTTAGGGAGCGTCAAGCTCTTTATGTCTTTAAAGGTCAGACTTCTGATTTAAGATGTAACTTGTCTGCTGGAAGTTTTATTTGTCTCTGAAAATATCTATGTAGATTTTCACTCATGAAAATAAAATAAAAAAAAGATTCCTGTAAACTGCTCCCAGCCCACCCTGATATTCTATCTGCAGGATTGCAGAGGAGGCTGCATGACCTTGTGTACTCTGAGGGATGGTTTCACTTACAGCTCATTCTTCACAACAGGTGATTGCAAATCATACTTCTCCAATCTTTGGCTAAACAGCAGAAGAGTTGTGAAACTTATGACTTTTCTGGAGGTTGCTGGAAACTGGCAGGTGTTTCTTAAAGCATTATGTATTTCATGCTCTGAGTACGACCTTATGAAACTTTCTAGAGGCTAGATTTTTTCATGAAGTATGGAATTGAATTAAAAAATGTTTCAGACCAAATATTCAGTTCATGAGTAATTAGGCACCACAGATTATTTTCAGCAATAAAAAAAAGATTTTTAGTGTTTGAAAAAGTGAGGTTTAATATGAAAAATTTAATTAGTACATTCCTTGATTTTTATGTTATAGGGTTTTTTTTGCTGATAAAGAATGGTTTGGAATTATTTGTTTGTACATGGGAATTCTTTTTTCAGGAAGCTGTTGCAAAACTATCTGTTAGGAAAAACTTCACTAATTATCATCTTATCTCTGTCTTTATGGAACTCTGATTATCACTTCTCTTTTAGATATGTTGGTGTTGAATGCTGATCCTTAGTAACAGTAGTTTATTGCCTTTCATTAATAATACTTTACAGAACATAAATGTCATCAAGCAAAAAACAGCTCAGAAGTAGGACATAAAGTAACATCAAACACTTTTCTGAAGTAGGAATACTTGGCCACCCTCCCACTGTTTTATTAAAAAAAAAAAAAGAAAGAAAAAAAATAGAAGGGGGGAAGAAAGATTGAGGTTGCACAGTCCAGAAGTCAGAAAATGCCAAATTTATGGTTGATGCTACAGCCTTGACTTTTTTTTTTTAAATTTATTCCCTTTTCTAACCCACACAATGTATGAGACATAAGTCTGCTGGAAAAATTAGGTTATGATCATACACTCATCTTGGAGGCAAGTGTAACAGACAGACAAAAGCTCATGAACTGGGGATGCTCTGGCAGGTTTGAAGGGAGCCTGCTGCAGTCTGTGATACTGGATTTCCTGTGCATTCAGCTGACTGCTCTGACATGCTGCTGAAATTTTTCAGCAAGCACAGGTGAAAGTAAGAAATTATAATTTTGGAACGTTTTAAATATTGTACTTGAATTTACTGACATAGGATGGTTTCCTTTTAATTCTACTCAGTTCCTTTCTTCAAAAGATCATGAAATTAAGGTTTCTGATTTTTTTTTTCTTGGTGACTTTTTACTGATTTAATTACACAAATAATGTTTTACTCTTTTGTATTTACTATGGATAGAGAGGTTAAAGAAGTGTTAAACTGTGTAGTTCTTGTGTTTGTTTTGAGTAATTTATAGAAGATATGGCTCCTTAATATTCCTCTCTTCAAGAAGAACCTGCATAGCAATAGCCATGGAGCAATCTTGCTGCTCAGGTAGGCATGAGCTGGACCAGCCTTCTTGGAATTCTGGTCTCTTAGCCCAGACTGGTGGTTGGTGTTGATGCTTTCATCCACACCCCCAGTGGTATCTGTAATTGAGCTAAATTAGCAAGGAATACAGAGTATGAAATGTGTTTGCATTTGTGATCCTAAATTAAGCATTGATTTTTGCCCTGTATGTGATAATGAAATTTGGAGTTTCTGTTTTGTTGTGTCTCTATAGTATTGTCAGTTCCATGACTCAGAAAAATGAGGCAAATGGAGATAAATAAGCAATTTAAAGTCTTCTATTTCAAGAGGCTTTTTTTCTTCTTCTTTTGTACAAAATCTTACTTTTGTGCTTCTGCTTGTGTGTGTGTGGGAGAGGGGAGTGAGAAAAGATGGGATTTAAGGTCTCTACTCAGGCAGAAGATTCTGGATGGAATAAGGAAAAGAAGATTAAGTTATTACACAAGTTAAGGTTACAATTTGAATAGGCTGGTAGAATTGAAATAATGAAGACAATTTATAGTAGCTTAGCTGTATAAATGTTAATAAATCAGTACACGTTAAAACACTGGGTACACACACAGGCAATTACTGCTGAGTGGGCACCCCAGTGCAAGTGCGGAGCTGGCGCTGCACTGATGTGTCTGAGCAGCAACAGCTTTAATTTATTCAGTTAGACACATGATAGCAACTACTTGTTGATCGTGCACTAGCATATTTTAATGGCACACTTAAAATATTTAAAATGCCATCGGCTTGATGTGTCCTTGTGCAGGATTTTAAATTCAACATTATAGTTCAAGATCTTTATTTTGTTATGCAGTGTTACTGTACAGAAAGCTTACTGTTGATCCTTTTGCTGGTGTTGTTTATTTGTATGATGCTCTAGCACTTACTGGATTATTCTATTTTCCTCATCCATAGAGCAATTGTTTATCTCACAGATAGGCTGATTGTGATCCCTTGTGCTAGTATTTAATACCCAGAAATTTCACTATTTCACTTTTGGTTTTTCTACAAGATTTGGGTTTGGTTTTCTTTCCTTTCCCTGTTCCTTTCCCTGTTCCTTTCCCTGTTCCTTTCCCTGTTCCTTTCCCTGTTCCTTTCCCCCTTTCCCCCGGCTAAATTACTGTAGGAAAGTAATTATTCTTTCTATGCTGAATTAATGAAGTGCAAACTCCCTCTAATGACCTACTGAAATGCTTCTTGCTAATATCAGTTAGCTCTTAAGCTGTAATATGGGTATTATGGAATGGGCAGAAAAAGATCATCTGCTTTCTCCATGGCCGAAGATGCAGGAATGTTTTGGAAAAAATCTGCCATGAAGAAAATTGGGTTGGCTGATTTCAAATGATACGAGATCTCTGCTGAACCCTGCAGTCCTGCAAGGGTGGGATTTACCTGCAGATCACCAAGGCCAGGCTGGAATTGAGATATCTGCAGCACTGGCTGATACATTTGGTTGACATAATAAAATCTTTTACATTTTATCCACTACTAGAGTTTGTCAGACTCATCTGGCCCATAGGACATCAAGTTTTTTTTAAATGGGTAAAAACTTATGTAACTCTAGTAAATGTTAAGAAAGATTAAATAAATCTGTGAACTGAATGTAAAGGGGAAAAAGGTTGTCCAGTGACTTAGCTTATTTGAAGAAATCAAGTAATACCAGCTCTGTTAGTATGTTTTCAGTAAAAGCACACAAAATTTACTGACGTCTGCATTGAATACTTGGAGAAGAGAGTTGGCTTATTTATTATATATAAACATTTCACTTAATTGCTGGGAGGGGTGGTGTAATATAATTGTGTCCTTGTGGCACTCATAAAGTTATTGATTACAATATGTGAAATTGTTAATGACATTGTTTGAGCTGACACTTTTCTGTATGGTATTTGGCTGTTCTGGTATCGTGTTAAACCTAACACGAAGGAAATCTTTAAAAGTTCTAAAATGCTGTCAGTTGGGTTTTTTTGATTTTTATTCTTGATTTAGTGACAGAAAGTATTTTTAAGGTATTTGGAAAAAATAGAAAGGATTTTATAGGAAATGACAAGGTTCAGAAATCCCATTATCTTTGGGACTGAGCTTGAGAAGCAATGCCATGAAGAAGCAGTGGCATTATCTCTACTCCCATCTCCGTGTAGCAGTTACATTTCCTGTGTCAGGATTTATAGCCAGGAGAAGAAGCAATTTGGAGAAGCTGAACAAGTAACAGTGTGTCTCATTAATATGCATGTAGTGAAAAGGTGCATTCTGCCCTGCATCTGTGGTGGAAACAAAACAGCTGCAGCCACAGGCACACTTGTAAACATTTGTATTAAAGCCAGATGCAGACTAATTTGATTTGATCAATACTTCTGATGCGGTGTTAAATAACACTGCTTTTGAAAGATTGCTCAAATTAGTGATGAGATTAAGAGCATTTTTATGTGCTTTGCTGAATAGCAAATGGTATTGGCATCATCTTAAGTGTGCTGCCTGTATACCTGACTTCTAGATCTGAAATGAGCAAAATGCACACAGAAATTAATCCTTTTTGTTCCTTCTTCTTAGATGAACTTCGTCAAGCTATCGTGGCCATGATGAATAGAAAGCGTGAACTGGAAGAGCAGAATAGGTAGTTTGCTTTTTTTAGTCAAGAGGGACTGTAATTTAAAAGAAAATCCGTTCTGTAATACAAGCTGTCCTTTCTGTAAAGCTATATGTAATATTTATGTAACCTTTTTGATGTATATATTATTTTTTCTGTGAAAAGTTAACATAATAATTCACTATTTAAATGTTGATACTGAAGAATAGTCTTTTGAGGGCAACTTTTTGCTTTTAGTTTGAATCAGATAATTCTTTGTATCTTGTGAGCTTTTGCAGTTCGAGTTTTTTCAAAACCAAACTTTATAGCTGAAATTCTGAAGCTCTCTTAAGAAAGCTTTCCAAATGAGCAAAAGCTTCTCCTAATGCAAATACTCAAAAAATTTCTGATTTTCCCTTTCTGGTGAAGAAGTGATGTAGGATGGCTGACAATGTAATGCTGAAAGTGGCTTTCATTTCTGACTGTCTTCATGTTCACTTGGGGCAAAATGATGATGTACATGTAGAAATGATCAGTTGCTTTTATGAAATGCCATCAAGCCTACTTTGTATTTATTTAGTTTGTTGAAACACATAGATGAATGAAAATACAAATGCTGTAGTAGGGCTATTTTGGTAATTTGTATTTTCCTATAGATATTTTGGGGATTTTAATGCTGAGCCTACCAACTGATCCTATTTTCCTGCCTCCTATTCTTCTCACTCCCATAATTGCAAGTTATTGCCTCATTCATCTTTGTGGGTTTTTTTGGCAGAAGGACCAGGATGCTTTGGGTTTTACCATTATGCATCATGCTGACCTTTACTATCTCATCAAGAGTTTCTACACAGAGGTCTGTGGCAGTGCTCTTGGCAGAGACGAGAGCCCTGCCTGTCTTGCTGTAAATATATTGCTTATAGAATATTCCCAAGAAGTATGGACTTGCACTGAAGTACTAAGAACAACTTATAAACTTTTTAAAAAAGCAAATTCTTTCTGCATGGTGGTATAGTAGATCCCATAATAGGTTGGGCTTTGGGCTTGTTGACAAGATAGTAATACAAATTAATAGTAAGCATTTGCAACTGCTTTTTCCTTGTAGTTTTTAGTATCTTTGTGTAATCAAATCAGGTGAATTTATTACATTGAATAATGAAATTTTAGGATGACATTATTGGTATCATTCAGGCAACCTCCTCTGTGATTCCTAGAGCATACTCTAATTACCAGGTAATGTGTGCAGTGTTCTAAGAGAGGCTGTTGCCTTCTTGCAGTTCCCTGCGAAACCTGCTGGACGCAGAGATGGAGCTTTCTGCAGCACTGAGGCAGGAGATGGAGAACTGCAGAAGGAAGGTGGCAGAACAAGAGGAGCGACATGCCACAAAAGTCCAAGCCTTGGCACGGTAAGAAGTGCTGACAACGTCTCAAACAGTAACTGCAGGGGAACAAGAGAATAACAGAGTCTGTATATAAGAGAAATCATTTTCAAGTAGCTAAGTTTGCAGAAGAACATAAGTGAGTTAGGACTAAAAATCCTATCGTAAGCAATAGCTGTTCCTAAACATTATCAGCAAACAAGTACCAAGTTCTGAAGTGGTGCAGCTGTTTTTCCCATAGCTCTAGGAAGGTCAGCTGGAACAGGTTTCTCAGGACCATTTCCAGTCAGGTTTTGAATATCTGCACAGATGGAGACTTGCCAGCCCCTTTGGGCAGCGTTGTTGGCGGTGACTCATTGGCAGTGCTGTTCCTAGTGGAGTCCAGGCTGCTCTTGGCTTTCTTTGCCATGGAGGGGGTGTTGCAGGCTCGTGCTCAGCTGCTTGTCCCCCAGGATTCCCAGATCCTCCTCCACAGAGCTGTTTTCCAGCCCTCCAGCACTGCCTGGGTGTCTCGGGCTATTTCTCCCCAAATGCAGGACTCTGCATTTACCCTTACTGAACTTCACAGACGTTTTCTGAGTCCAGTTCTCCAGCCTGTCCCCGTCTCCCTGGATGGCAGCACAAGCACACAGTGTCTCACTGCTCCTCACTTTGTGTTCTCTGTGACCTTGCTGAGGGTGTGCTCTGGCCCAGCATCCAGGTCAGTAATGAAGGTGTTAAACAGCACTGGCCCCAGTATTGAGTTGCCTCCAGCTTCACTTTCTGCTACAGTGAAATTGAAAGAATTTTAACCTCCCCTTGTCTAAATGTGGTTCAGCTTAAGAAAGACTTTTGAAGGTAAATGCTGCTCTAACGGTGTGATTTTCTTCTTCAAATTCAAAATAAGCTCTAGAGTAACCATGATGTGTAAGATCTTGGAGGTGATTCACGTGTATAGTAAACAAGAAACAATCCAAGAGTTAGATAATCTGCCTTACCCAGAGAGAGGAGTTTGTTTTCTGCATGCACAGGCAGAGTGTTTAGTGTCAGTCACAAAGTACCACAGCTGAGATTCCTATAAGCATTTAATTGTCTATTTGAAAATGATAAATATAAAGCTTTCTTAAAAAAAAAAAGGTGTTCAGGATGCTACTAGTTCTGCTTTTGATGACACATCAAAACAAACTACTTGCTTTGAGGAGGGAGAGATATGAATAAGTGGGTTTGACATTCATGTGCTGTAAGGCAATAGAGACAATGCAAATACTTCATCATTTAATATTCAGGTTTGAGGTTATAGGATTTGTATATTCATATTTCTTTGACTTACTTCCCCCACAATTTTAGAATTTGCAGTGACATATGGGTGAATCAGATATGTGTCATGCACATACCGCTTTAAAGAATAGATAAGGAGCTTGTATAACAAGACCTGAAGAGATGCTCACTTGAGTAACGAGGAATTTTTAAACAAGTCTGTGTAATGTTTCTTATTGCTATATGGGTGTGTTGTGTTGATTGCTCTTCTGAAAGTCAGGTTGCCTTGTCATGTGATAAAAACAGTGTTGGGAGCTCCTTGGGCATGATAAATTCATGTGCCATCAGTTACTTTGGACTTGGGAGTCATTTCTTTAATGATTCATTGCAACTCATTTTCTGACATCCTAACATAAGAAACTTTGTATGCAGTTTTTTTCGAATGTAGGTTTTTCTTCTAAATTTTTTATTGGTTCACTTTGTATGCTGTAGGTGATGCTGCTTCAATAAGAGTAGTAAATTTTTTAAATAAATAAAATTTGAAATATTATGCTCAAGAAGTTGAGAAAGCTGAATGATCTAAAGAATTTGAAGTAAGAAAAAGTTTGTAATTGCTTTGTGAGTGCTGCATAAGGCACTAGGTGAGTAAGAGGAAACTACGTTTCAGATATTTTGAAGTAGTGAAATCTCACTGCTTCCCTTGGAAACAATTGATCACATGACCAGGGTAGAAAATTTTCCTCAGTTGTAATGTTCTGAATATTTTAAGGCAAGGGAAATCATTCAGTAACAATCTGACTGTTGTGATTTGATGAATGAATATTTTTCAGATTATGAGAGCTGATATTTATGTGTGTCCCCAAAGCTCTTTTGAAGAATTTGACATAAATAGCTTCCTGAAGGCTTTGACAACACAAATTTCAGTGACACATCAGTGCTGAAATGATGGCTTCTGGAAATCTGCAATTATTCAGCTTGTCTCCTGGACTCTCCCAAGAGTCTCTGTCTCCCACAAAAAATGCTGTTTTACTGAGAAACATTTTCCCAAGCTTCCCAATTTCTCTTTGAAAAATGAAAAAATTCTTAAGTCAGTTTAGTTTCAAGTAATGGTAATCTTATTGTTCCACGTGAAATATTTGAATAGCTGTTTCATAACAGTTGCTATGTTGTTCCAAAAAGGAGCAGGCTCGGGTTCAACCTATTTGCTCGTCTTCTGATAGAACACACTCAATAGTTGTCAGCTGGACTTTTTGTTGTTGTTGTTTTGTGTTTGTTGGGGGTTTTTTGTTGTTGATTTGTTTTTGTTTTGTTTTGGTTTTGGTTGGGTTTTTGTTCTCATCAATGAACCTTTCTCAAATTGCATGGACATATTGTGCCAATGGCTTCTTGGCAATACTCAAGTTTTTTAATTGAGATTCTTTTTCTGTATGGAGTACTGTTATGTCCCTTTGCAAGGCAAAGAAATTTATTGAAGTTGACTGTGAAATTGGATAATCTCAGATTGCATATTCTTAGACTATATTCAGCAATGTTGAAGGAAAGCATATTACAAAGGACAGGCTTTGCAGCAAGAAAAGCAGATAGAGAAGTTGAAAATGCTCTGTGTGGGGAAATGGGGAATGAGAATTTGGCTCTACTTTATCTTACACTTCTACATGTGTCCTGTTTACTGTAAATTCTGTAACCTAATCTGCCTCCTCTATCTACTGTCAGTAATACTTATACCACATTGGTTTTGGATTTGGCATTTTCTGTTGTTCTGTTTTACAACACTTCTTTCACAGCCATAGCCCTTCAGTGATGGGTGACATGATGTGTGGTGCATCTTGAAATGATTCCATCACTTCCCTTGAGCAGCTTCTTAGAGAGAGGAAAAAATACCTCTTGTTCCTGCTTGTGAAAACTAATTTGAATATTCCTATATTAAATGACTTTTTCTTCCTGCTTAGTTAGTTGATGACATGTCACAAGTCATCACTAGCTCCTCTACACGAAAAAAATACTGGAAATGGAAGTCAGCACATTTAGTAAGGGACAAAGGAGCTTCCTAGAGAGAGCAGGAGGAGGAAAGTGGATGAGGAAGATTATTTGGCAGCAGAGCATCAGTGAGGGCAGGAAGAGGAGAAGCAGTGGTAGCATGGGGAGGAGGAAGAGGAAGAACTCCTAAACAGGGTGATAACCCCCCAGCCTCCATCTCTGAGTGAGCCCCCAGACAGGGAAAAGGTTTCAGTGATGGCCCTGCTTCAGCTGCAGCCCCAGCCCATGACAAGCAGTTAAGTTTATCACATAATTCCTCACTGTAGCTTCTTCTGGAGATTGGCTTTATGATATAACCTCATTATGTTGTATACAGTTCTACTTCCACTTCTATGAGTAACAGTTCTCATTTTCCTTATTTAATTTAGGGTGTATTTGATGACAATTAACTGTGATCTTGCATCTCCTGCTAGTAGAATCATTCAGGTAGAAGGCATCTCTGGAAGTTCTCTAGCTCAACCTCTGCTTTATATTCTACATATTGTTGCAGGACATTGTTTATTTCAATTCATTCTTAATTCTTGCAGGTTTCTTTATTGTTTGGGTATTTGGTACCTTTATAGTATTTCCTAAAAACCTTAACTTTTTTATCAAAACATAGACATCTGTTGGATTCTTGTAGTTTGTTTGTTTGTTTTGTTTTATTTTGTTTTTCCCAATGCTGAATTTAGGAATAAGACACTTTCCTAGAGTAAGCTGCACAGAAAGCACTTGCTAGAATCTGATATTTGTGCCAGAAACTTAATTACATTATTCTTCAGGCCACTATACTTGAGATACATGAGAAATTACTCTTTTTCAAATTCTTTTCTTATCGTGCTCATTTTACAGAAGCCCTAGAGAATTTTTATATCTTTTTCAAGAAGCAGATTTGTGGTGGAGTTTTGTTTGGGTTTGTTTCTTTCTTTTTTTCCATTAAGATAGAAGAAAATAAGTCCTGTTAGGCCTCTTCATCTACAACAAAAATTGTATGCTATATGTTCATTCACTGGATGCAAAAAAGGCAAGCACGTGTTTCCTAAACGTGAGCTTGTTTTATGCTGCCAAAAGAAGTTACCATTCTGACAGAAGTTTTGATTTGCTTTTAGACAGGGTTTCCTTAAATGCTAATTTTAAAATAATAAAATAGAGAGGAAGTGTCATTATTTTTGATTCAAAATTAGGCAGGGAATTGAAGGTATTTGACAACTTACATTTATTATATAATTGATTATTCATAAGCTATATACATAAGCTATAAAGCTTAATCAACAACACTCACTAGACCTGTGCTATTTGAACAGAAAGAGTAATTTGTAGGAATAGTAGGTTGTCATCCTCTATCATTGTCATTTTCCCCTATATCAGCTCATATTACCATCTGTCTTTCAGCTTATTAAATGGAAGAAGTGATCAGGCAGGGAAATTTGTTATAATTGAGGTTTTGGAGGAGGTGTGCTTTTAGTGGTGCAGTTCTGCCTTTGTTTTCCTGGATATTTCAGCCTGAATTTTTTTTTTCCCCTCTCTATCCTCTTCAACTTGTTCTTAGTCTTCATGCTTATTCTTCAGCACAAGATGTGGAACTCTTTGGAGCACTTTAAAGATGCTGGAAACGTGTTGATCTCTGGGCTCATCACAGGTGAAGAGTTGTGCTTCAGGTTAGGTGGTGTAGTTTTGATACACTGCAGAGGTGCAGGTGGGGCTGCGGATATAGAAATGTTTAACATCCTTCAGTCTGCAGATCTGACCTTTAACTCCTGTACAGGAATTTCTCCTCCTGTGAAATACTTGTTAGGAATATATCTGATTAAATGCCTCTTGAAGTCATTAAAGCCTTTTAAATGAGTGCTCACTAATTGTTTTTTAAATATGCTCTGATTAAAAGAGCTATATAAATTCATATACATCAGGATGGGTCCTCTTTGGAATCCAGCTAAATAGTAGTAATGAGAGAGAGATGTCAAAGAATGAGAAGTAATAACCTGATAAAGAGGCATATTAGAAAATTGTGGCTGGGCCATAGGATCCTGCTTTGAATTTCAGTCTTTTATCAAAAACCTTAAGTGAATTAAAGTCTTTCTCAACTTCATCTGTACTGTATCAAATTTAAGTCAATTTTAGGGCACAGTAGTAAAAAAGTGGATTTTTTCAAATGCTGTCACAGTACAGACAGAAGGCACTGAGTCTATTCTCATATGTAGAAATGAGGTGATATATGGTTATTTCATGAGAATCCTTAATACTCAACATATTGTAACTGTACACAGTTATTTTCATGCAGACATTTTTACAGTTCTGGTGAGAAACCTTTTTGTTTAGCTGTCACAAATTTTTTTTTCATGAATGAATTATTTAGGTTTGTTTTAATGTAGTATATGGGATTAAACTGTGTTTTTTATGTTTTTTTCCCTTAACCTGAATATCAGCATCTATCTCTGGTGGAAAAACTGATTTGTTCTTTGTAGTCTCAGAAATGAAAAATATCATCAAATGCATAAAATCATCAAGGACTTAAAATTTGATTGTTAAGCAATCAATAGCTTCTCAATTATTTAGCAACCTCCTACTAAAATGCTGAATAAAATTGAGGTTGCAAAGTTCAGCAAGCTGACTTGAAATCCACAGGAATGGGAATATAGTGCCAGCCAAGGCTTCTTATAGGAGCAGTATAGCATTGCTCCCAGCAGCAGTTTGTGTGTGTGTATATATATAATATATGTAGATTTTATGTGTGTGTGTATATATAGTATGATAAGGACCATCAAACATACTTGCATGTTTTTTTGAATGCTTCTAATTCTTAAATAAATTCCCATAAATGAAGTGCAATTTTTTTTGTGTATCACCTGTTTACAGCTCTCTGTGCTGTTTTACATGTCCAGGTTCCATCGTGCCTGAAGCACGACCTTGTCTGGCCCAAATTCCCTGTCTCTAAACACTTGTGGGGTTCTGTGCATGTTGCACTGCATTTGTGGCACCTGCATATTTCTACCTTGATATTTTCTTAGAGAACAATAAAAGTTGTTTGCATTCACAGTCTGGAAACACATTTTAGTTATGTTTCTTCAGTATAAACATTTCTGTCATACTTGCTTGACTGAATGGGCTTAGACAGATAATTGAATTTTCAGATGTGTGATTTGTCATCTTTGTTTAAAATTCAATCGGTTGGAGCCCTTTTTATTTCCCCTCCCCCCCAAATATAAGCTAAGATATTAACGTTGTTAAGTGGAGCCATGGTAGTACCTGGTTTGAATACTTGCACACTCCAAAGAGAAATGACACAGGCACAGGCTCTGAAATGTGGCAGCCGAAGGGATTACCTGAATTTCTTGTCTTATGGTTTTCATTTAGGAGTGGTTTGTGGAAAACTTTTGCCTTGAATGTTGTTGCTGAAGTGCTGGCATTTTCTTACGATGGTAAAGCCTGTTTCTAGGGCTGAATTATTATTTGCTTGAAATGAGATCGTTGCAAACTAGTAAAATAATGACCTCATTTTACATTGGCCATTCTGAATTTCCTTGTGTAGTATCCAATCCTTATGTTTTAGTTGATTGTTGATTTGGATGTTTGTTTGCCATCAATATAGCATAGTATAGAACATTTAAATTAAACAATTAATGGAAAGTTTTTGATTATGAGATAATCTGTTTCACTGATGTGTTTATGTGGTCCTGGAAAACTAATTTTCCTGGTACTCTGCTGTTGATGTATTATTTAATGTGTAAGTTTTTTTTTTTTCCTTGCATCATGGTGACACAAGTTAGGTAAAGTTCGCTGTAACAGTCTCTTTGTTTCCATTGAAAAGGACTTGTCTTCTATTTTGAGAAAACAGTTATATTTATTTATTCTGTTTTTTTAATCAATAGAGAAAATGAAGTGCTAAAAGTGCAACTTAAGAAGTACGTAGGAGCTGTCCAGATGCTCAGAAGAGAAGGTCAAACAGTGGAAGGTAAAGATAAAATAAAGCAGGGAAAGAATCCATGCACAGGGTTTGTTTTTCTGTATGCTGCCTTTGAGGGAGTAATATCTCCCAAAAGTGAAAATAACATATTTGATTTATTTTCCTTTTGAGAAAAATACTGATGTAGATTTTTTACTTATTTTTATAGAGCATTTTCTGGTAGATGAGGTGGTCTTACTTTTTTCAATAAGAAATTTTCCAGAAAAAGCTGTCAGCTTTTTCTGGAAAAAAAATTAGCTTAAATAAAAATCTGTGAATTGATGTGATATTGGAATATAAAATAAACTTAGTATCTCTAGATTATATTGTTGTTTTGGAGATCAGTATTTGCAGACTGTTTGAAATAGACTCTGTACTGAGTAGTAATGAGCAGATTTTATATCTGAAAGAAAATGAGTGAAGGTATCAGCAGTTTTACCTGTTTGTCTTCTGTGGTCTGTGCTAGAAGTATCCAGGAGGGAATGAATTGATGTCTCGATTCTGAATCCTCTCCTGGCAGGATCTGGATTTCCACTGGTTACAGAAGATGTTTAGAGAGTTGAGAGGGATTTTCAGAAATTGGCACTGTCAGTCTAATTTTTTTTAGTTGTGAATATTTTGGTTATATAAGTGGCTGTATGAATGAATACTACTGCTCTTAAGGTCGTCTTCAGTGTCCTTATCTGGAATTTCAAAGCTTCATTCATCCCTAAAAGGATATTTGTTAGTGAGAACACATGTTTTTACTTCCGACTTTGCTGGAGTGTAGTGATTCATATTAAGAATTATTCACAAAAACCATGGCTGAAGCTTCCTATAATAGCAGAAATTATCCTTCATTAGGTAGTGACAGTTTCCATGATGATTATAATTATAGGAAAAGAAAAAAAAATATTCCTAGGCTAGCTATATTCCACCATGTTAAAATTATGCAGATTAGTGAGTGACAAGAATGGAAACTGAGTAGGATGGTCAGATTTTATAGATGAAAAGGGGGATGGAACAGTACCAACATTTCTAAAAATGAACTCATGTATGCTTTATGCTGGAAGGATATTTAATCAATCCACAGTAATTTTCTATAATATTTATCACTAGTGACCAGAATAAATTTCAGCTGCATGCAATATTTGTAATACATTTTTCTTACATTCCAACTTCACATGTTGTATTTTTATAAAACTAAAATTTTTTCCTTAGCTGCCATTGAAAATTTAGGTGAAATTTTAGTAGTACTGGGGCCTCTGACTCAGAGTACATAAGCAAGTAAATAATCCCTAAGAAGAAGCTGCAAAAAAGGAGTGAAAGGAGTTTTTTCTTTTACCAGATTTATAGAAACTATTGCACCCATGGTTTGTATACATAATGAGTGATTTTAATGATAATTAATCTTCTTTATGGTATGAAAACAAAAGTCTTAAATGCATTGTAGATTTTAGAACACAGAGTTTCTGTGACTGTTTTGAAAGAGAATAAATTGGGCTTCTGCTGTTATTTTTATCACTATAAATAATGAAGAACTCTATATGTTTGCTACAATAATCAGATGAAATGCTATTGAGTATGGCTTTTAAATAGTTTCCTAAAATAATAAATGAAACTCAGCTTGATACTTTGCCTTGTGGTGACTTAAAAAGGCCAAAAAACCCCACTCAGCAAATGTGATTATAAATAAATTACCCAAAAGTCAGAACTATCAGCTTTCAAAATGAGTGATCACTGCTGTAGCCAGAGCAGTTGGATACTGGTATTGATATTTAAATATTTAATAAATGAGCATCTTGATTTTTCAGCCATCAGCAGGAGTTGGCTCTGTACCATTTTTCAGACCTGCTTAGATAGAATATTTATATAAAAATGCTGATCTTAGAAGTCTGGCTGAAGAACTTGAAGCAACATTTGCACGAAAAAGATCTTAAAATAGCTTTCAAATTCACTTAAATAATATTAAACTTCTAAATTCTTCCTCAAAGCAGAAACCAGTTCCCAGGCTCAAGAATATTTAGTCAGATAAATTATGGTCTCTCCTATCTACCTTACAGTGATTGTGTATAGCTCAGATTTTGAAGAATGGTGAAAGCAATTGTCCAACTTCTCTTTTATTAGGGCTTTACTTTTATGTGTTAATTTGTTTTCTTAGAAATTGGTGAGTTATGAGGAAAAGTCGAATTGGATTTTGTGTAACTTGGAAGAGATTTACTTAGAATAGGCCTTAAAGTGATCTTCAAATACATAAATGGTAGCTGGAACAGAACTAGAATAAACTGTAGTTTTCATTGACTACAGGTAAAAGAAGAAATGGACTGACATGGCAGGTGAAGGGAGTTTGATTAACTATCAGGAAAACCTTTGTGAGAAGAATATTTAACTTTAAATAGGTTCTGCAGGGAAGCATGGTATCTCCCTTCTTGGAGGTTTCTAGGAATAAATTAGACAATTAACTGTCAGGAATGGAATAACTCCAGTTGATTCTGCTTGATGCAAAATCATGAAATACTGGATGAAGTATGGAATGTTCATTCTCAGCCCTATTTTCTGTCATTTCTGTGATATGTAAGCAGTCTGTACAAGTAATATCAAATGATATTTTGGAAGCCCAGTAAAAAAAAAGGCTTAAAAGAGAAGCATAAACTTAGTTTTAAAAGACTTTGGGCAGGAATTGCAGGTATTACATATTACATACATATATTAGACAGCTGTAGTCACAGAACAGCCAAATGCTTTTAGTTTACATTTTTTTCTATTAAGATTCCAGTCTAAATATATCTTACAAAAAAAGGTCCCTGAAGAATCTGTATTTTAGTACTTGTAATAGTGTGTAATATTATGATCTGTTTTGATATTTTTAGTAACTGTTTCTTACAGAGCTGTTGTTTCTAAACAGGATGTCTTGGATGTTTATGGAACTCAACTTTTTAACTTGAGGTATTTCTTTGTTATAGTTTTGCCAAACATTTGGAGCACTGATGGTGAATTTACAATTCTGGAGCAAAAACAAGTAGAAAACAATGAGGAACTGGCCAGCTCTTACGAAAGGAAATTGATTGAGGTAAAGTTTGTACTGCACAGATTTTGTGGAATTGCAATTGTAAAACAAGGTTTGAAGCGTAAATAGTTTCTTTGCTTAGTTGTCTTTTTTTTCCCCCAGAAATGTAAAGGATAAATCTGAATTTCTTTTCTTCAAAAATGAAAAACTTCCGATAATTAAAAGTACTTTTCCTAACAGGGGTATCCTTTTATACGCTGATATTAAAATGAAGGTTTTAATAAATAAGCAAGTTCCTTAAGGTTATAACTGGTGGTGGTGAAGCTGAAAGCATCACAAACCACAGGTTTGAGGTTTTGTGTAAATTACAGTGCATAATTACAGGCATGGCTGTGTTGGCAGTTGAGCTTTATTTAAAAGGAGGACATAGTGAAATGTTTAGCTTTTTCTGTGCTTTCATGCTGGATTCTGATTGCAAACCATGTTTCATTTTTGTATTGCTTATTGAATACTGCAGTAAGGAAATGTGAGATGGAAGTTACTACTTCTGTTGATATGGCCATGTTAGAAAAAGTTCCTAAGGCAAGATTTACTTTTAAGATTATTGTAAAATTCATTAAAGGAGAAAAAAAAAGATAGATTACGGTTTCATCCTAAATTTAAATACAAATTATTTTCAAGACAAAAGTAATGAAATTTAATATCTAATACCCATATCTCCTATTAAATATTAAAAGAACATTTTCATAAAAAGTGAAACAATTCTCTATGTCTTTCCCTTGTCCAAAATACCCTGAAATTGGATACCCCCATTAACTGATTAACATGAAGATGACTAAAAATGCAGGTCATGGATCAAAGAGCTTAGTACAGTTCTTCTAAAACATTCATACTTTTCTCATAGGTTATCTTTTTCTCATAGGACCATGTGAAACTAATCGTCTCCCTAATGCTTACCTTTAGTTGAGTTCTTCTGACTCCTTTCCTCTGTTCTGTACCTATCAAAAGATGATCTAAATTAAAAACACAGGTAAAATCTCCCTCAGCTTTGAAAGCCTCCTTAGTTGTACCAAGTTTGTTCTGCGTGCTCAGGGGTTTGTTGCTAATGCCTCTGAGTTTGTGGCAGTGTCAGTGGTGACACAGCTCTGGATGTCACCACAGGAAAAGCCTTTCTGGCTTGGTCCTTTGCTGTGAAATATGAAGTGATATTTTGTTTGTCATTTCTCTGGAGACTGCTCTCAAATGTGCTCGTGCTGGGCAGTGTAACTGCAGTGCTCTCAGGCACTTCGGTTTTCTTTTGACAGCAGGTCTTTAGAGTTCTCATAGTGTGGAGCCTCAAGTGTTTAGTTTAGCCTCGCTTCACCTTCTATTGGGTTTGGGTTTTTTTAACTGTTTTCTCATATAGGAAGGAACAAATTTAAATGCTCCTGTGCCCATGGGAAACTTAGCTTATTTTTACTTTATTTTTTTGCTTCAAGCATATTGTTGTGGAGAAAAACAACTGTGAAGATGATTGAAGTCCCAGGAGGGAAGTTTATTGCTTAAGCTTCATTGTGGGTTGAGTAAAGGAAGATGTGATGACATAAAATGTAACTGGAAGGGTGTAATTATAAGGAGACCTCTTTATTATTTTAGCAGACTTTGATGCAGGAAAAATTAAAGGAACTTAAATTAATATTGCATTAATTGCTCCTTTTGATTTGCTGATAATGATAATGCATTTTTCTTTGACAGGAAAAAGTATTGAAGTTAATTGCTAATAAGGGATACCTGCCAGTTGTCCTTTTGATAATATATAACAAGTGATTTGCTGGTTTATTTGCTGTTAAATTTCCTTTTTATTATTTAACTTTGCTAGGGACACTTAAAATTTTTGCATTACTTGTAGTGTTTTGGGAGAGTTGTTGAATTTACATTTTAATTGAGTCTGCAAGTAGAAAGTTATTTCAAGGACATCCAAATTAGAGTGAGAGAAAATAGTCACATATCAGTCTGGATTTTGTTCTTCTGATAGACAGGCAGTGAAAAATCAAACATGATTTCAAATATGTAAACTACTAAGCTTTGTATCCATTCATAAATTTTTATATTGCTTTTGATAACCAGTCAACAGCAGTATTGCAGGTTTTCTCTGTGAATTTGCAACTACTTGTGTGCTGTATCTCTGTACGTGAAATGCAAGGAAATTCTGCCTTCCAGCCCAGGCTCTGTGTAGTTAACAGGGGCCTGTTAATATTAACCTGATATTCTTAAGTGTTACATCACCTAGTTTAAATTCGAATTAGTGGTTAAGCTACCATGGAAAATAATTTATCTAGAGTTAAAAATATTATATTACTGTTTTCTCTAGTACATCATTGGCATAGTTTAGCTCTTTTTTGCGTGTTACAGTGATGAATTACTGGATTTGAAGAACTCCCTCTAATATAAAAAGAAATTGGAAAAGAATGCTTGAAGTTCATCTTGAGAAAATTATTTTTATTTTTTATTTATAATCAATGATGTCAGATCCTGGCTTGTCAAATTGAAGCTGTTTTTTCTGTTTGCTTTGATTCTGTGAAGGATGCAGGTTTGTGTGGAACAAAGCACAAAATTAAAAGCAGGCACTAAATTAAACTGAATTCAACTGCTTTATTTTGGGGAACTTCCCTAGGGAAGAGGGAGAAGGCAGACTAATTCAAGAAAAGGAAATCATGAAATTCACAGATAGTAATGAGCTGCTTCCAGAAGGGAAACGATGAACTCTTAGGAGATTTGGCAGTAGTTCAAGTCCCTGTTGAGGTGCCTGGATTGAAATTCGTGTTGTTCAGCTGTGCTTTCACGCTGTTACTCCGTTGCCTCTGCTGTTCTCTGCCTTTGGCTGGGGGTATGAGGAGGAGGGAGGCGTTCCAAGAGTTGCAGTAACTGAGGAGCAGTTTAACAATGCCGCTGGGTCAGCCACTGGAAGGGGCCCAGCAGTGCCCGCTGTGTTCATCGGAGTGCTGGAACTTTGCATCCTCGTCATTCCCCAGCCACTGGCACTCTCAGAACATCCTGCATCACCCGATGCTCTCTTGACTTAAAATGCATAGCACAGCCACAGCCACACTCAGTGTCCATAGAGGCCACTCTTTCTACCTGTGAGAACAACCTGTGCCACAGCCTAACTCTGGTATTTAGACTCCTCTGACCTCTCACAGATTTGCCTGGAGCGATTAACTTCTAGCTCCAATCCTATTAAAATCCCAACTACGAGTGAAGAATGCATCACTTATGAATTATTGACAAAGTTTAATGCAGTTTGTGCGTTTTGCATTACTCCCAGTTCAAAATATTGTGGTTAGTTTGTACCTGTTGAGTGCTGCATTCATCAAAGAATTAAACTGAGAACAGAAGTTAATGAGTGTTTTATTAGAATCAGTTGTCATATGATCTCAACTGATAGGAGTAAAATTTAACATGAAGATGTATTTTGTCCTATTGAATTCAATATCAAAACTACATTTCAAGGCATGAGTCAAAATTATAGCAATGTCTGTTCCTAATGATCACTTCGAACTAATGCATTAGCAGTACTTGGAGAGTATAGTGAAAAAAATTGATATACATTTAAGAAATTACATCATGTGGTATTTTTTTTCCAATTCAGAACACAATTATCCCTTGGTTTTGCTTTTCAGGTGGCTGAAATGCATGGGGAGCTGATTGAATTCAATGAGAGGCTGCACCGTGCTCTGATGGCCAAGGAAGCTCTGGTGTCCCAGATGAGACAAGAACTAATAGATCTGAGAGGGCCGGTGAGTGTTTGTCTATTGCACTGTAGAACATCCCTCTGGAATAGGCTCAAACGTGTTACTCATGATGAAATATCTATTAGCTTGTAAGAAATAACAGATCTGTGAAGAATTGGCTTTGCACAATTCCTTTCCTCTTAACTATTGTAGATTATGCTTTACACTTTACATTTTCCTTTTAAAGGGAAGAAGATATCCTTTTATGTTTATTCTAGCTATAAAGTAAGGTTAAAAGCTATTGCTGTTTCAGTTCTAAATGCTCTTGCAGTCTGATTTTCTAACAACTGGTACTTCCTTTGGTTCTGCAGGTATTAGTCCATCATTGCATTTTTATGAACTCTTGTACTTATATAATGTTTTGTAAGAGTACAGCTAAAATAAAATGCTCATGTGTCCTTCCCTTAATGGAATATTGTTTGTAAAAGAAAGTGATCAGTAGGTTTTATGTGTTTTGTATTTTCCCATAAGTTGCTTATACACACAAAGTACTTTGTTTTAGCATCCTTTGCTCATAAAGGCCTAATAATGATGTTCTTTCCTGGGCTTTCTATATCTTTCAAAATTATCTGCTTTTACAAACCCCAAGTTGCTTTACAAAACTGTAGCAAGTTCTAAAGTAAGGGACTCACAAGGGTGATATGTTCACAATCCTCTTGCAGGATTTTGTTTTTCTCTTGTTGTTTGTCAGTAATAGTTTTTATTGGCATTTATAAAATTGAATGTTGAGTTGTAATTTCCTTATAATATTATACTTTCTTAATTGAAAACATAATAACGACTGTGTGAAAATTATTTCTGTTTTGTAAATATAGGTCCCTGGAGATTTGAGTCAAACGTCTGAAGATCAGAGTTTGTCAGATTTTGAAATGTAAGTTTCATAATTCACAGATTTTTCTTTTCATCTTTTGTCTTTATGGGAAAGGAGAATAAGCAAACAGATTCAATAATATGCTTTTTCTATATTATTTCCAATAACTGCATTCTTGGCTGTGGTGTTCCATTGTTAAAAAGTATGAAGAGCTGCACAGCCCATGCCCCAGTGTAGTTAAGAATGCTGAACTCAAGGAGTTTAGATTTAGGAAGATTCCCTTGGAGTGCTTTTAGGTGCCCTAGGTCGTGGTATTCTGCCACAGCACCAACAAGTTACTGGTTTTAGTGCTTTGGGTTTGAGGAGTGCTGGTTGCTATTCATCATGTGATGGACTTTCTCATTTTTACAGAAGAGCTCCTAATCAATGCTTACAAAAGATCCCAAACCCCAAAACCCCCACAGACAACCCACCCCAGATCATTCTAGAGTGTTGTGATTTGGAATTTTCCCTTTAGTAGTCAAACTAATGAATCTTGCTTTAGTGGATGAGGGGGTGAAAATGTAGCTGATGTGTTTGAATCATAGAAATTTGGAGATGGGTGACAAACACTGGATGGAAATGGCTTCTGCATAATTGTGCAATGCTCTTCTGTTTTTTAATGAACTTTAGCTGAGGTTTGTGGCCAAAAATGTTGAATTTGTTGAAGTGAATAATTTTTGCTTCATGTGTATAATCAAATGTTGTCAAATGCATGCTGTGAAAAAAAACTCCAAACCCCTGAAAATCTGCAGAACGAATTGTTTCAGTTGGGTTAATTTTAGGGAATGTTTTTAGGTTCCGCACGTATAAAAAGTTCAGGCAGAACTCCAATTTTTCTGCTACTTCATTTGAAATGTTAAGTTGCTTTGTTGATCACTTTGATCATTATCTAAATCATTGCATGTAGTTGCTTTGCAATTCTTATACATAAATATGATTCCCTATTTTAAGTTTTTCCCTCTCCTCCTCAGATCAAATCGTGCTCTTATTAATGTTTGGATTCCCTCAGTCTTTCTGCGTGGAAAAGCTGCCAATGCATTCCATGTTTATCAGGTAAGTGAGACAGCTTAACAGGGATTTTGTGTAAAAGTTTCTGACTGAAATAGCACATTTTAATAATTTAAAGCTTTCCGTATAATTTCATTAGAGATCAGTTAATGAGCAGCAGCAGTAACTTCATATATATTCATCCACAGGATTGTGTTGATTATTCAAACAACATATTTTGAGGGTTGACTTTTAGTAGTTTAATACTTTAAAAGCATGCTAATAGGATGACTCCGTTGGTCAGGGAGTGCAACAATTCCGTAATCAGTAACACGTGATTCTTCAATGTGCACGTACATGTTTTACTTCAGTGTTGGGGATAACAATGACCAGAAACGTTGCTTGACAGACAGATGTGGTTTACTGTAGTAGCTCACTTAAAAACATCTTGAATAATGAAACAATTCTTCACTGTGTGTTATTGAACGTGTTCACATTGTGTTCTGCCTCAGGCAGGTCTGAATGTAGGGGTTTGTGCTCCAGCCTGACTTGTAGTTGAAGCATTGAAATTTTATACTGTTCCTCGATTCCCGGATTCTTGGTTTCAGAGCAGTGACATCCTTCGTGGATAGAATGGCAGGGTGAGCTTCAAACACTCTCTAATGTACTGTCCCAGGCTGTTTGTATTTCTTTGTTTGTGGGTTGTTAGCAGCTGCAAAATTTCTCCGCTTTTGTTTCAGCCACATGTACTTGCTGAAGCTTGTTAGCATTCTTCTCACTTTGAGTGATATTTTTTTTGTAGAATTTTGACTCATTTATGAAGGGTTGGCAGGTAGTTGAAAAATACAGGAAAACACCCACCTTTTGGCCAGTAAAAGACAATGAAAAATAACACCTGAGGCAATGGAAAGAAAAGCCACCAGGATGGGAACAGTTAGTAATTTGTTCAAAAGCACTGAATGATCAATCAAATTGAGATGCACAGGTGTCTGGAAACCTAACTTGTTGACAAGTGTAATTATTTTTGTCTTTCTGGCTTTCACGTATTTCTCCACGCTGCTGTCACTGGCTACACATTCTCAAACCCAGACACAAGTCTGCCAACACAGAAATTCTTAAAAGTGTCGCTATCTCACCCCGCCTGTTACTCTAATGATGTTGCAGTTCCATGACCACTGGAAGAGCTCTGCTTTCTACTGCTTCTTTCCTGAGTTGCTCTGTGTTGTTTTTCATCCTGCTCGAGCAGGCAGGGTGGACCAGATGGCCCACTGTGGTCCCTTCCTTGCCCATTCTGTTAATTCTTTGAAGAATTTAATGTAATTTTAATTTTACTTGGTATCAAATGAGGTTACTAAAGACTTCAGTATTTGTCATGCAATTTGACTGAACATCACTGTACAAGTGGCATTGTGAAAGCCTGCAAAGTATGCAGAATTCACATATACTATAGGTATTCTGCCCATTCAGAAGGAAAAATGTTGAGATAAACCAGGCTTCCCAATTTGTAGGAGATTCAGAACTTTACCCAAAATCTGCTGAAGTGAGTAGATGTTGCTTGTCTTTAATGGAAAACAAAGAACTTGTAATTGAAGGCTAACCTCTTGGGAACAGGAAAAAATGAAGCAAAATATTTCCAAAAGATTGGGAATTCTGAATCTACAAAAAGACAATTTTGAGAATTTTATTAGGTTTTTTATGTCTACAGTATAAAGTCATAATGTTGGGCATCCATAGTGTGCAAAATTTTGTTTATTGGTATATTTGTTCAAGTTCTTCTGAATATGCTCCATTCATTATATTTTCACACTTGCAATTTACAGTATTTTTTTAATGTGAAAAGTTAAATATAGCTATGTATAACAGACTAGCTGTGTAGTCAGACTAGTTTGTCTTCAGTTACAGAACAGCACAGGACATCATAGAATTTTTCCAACTTTGTCTTTTAATAGATAAAAAAAAAAAGCAACCAAGAATTACCTGTAGAAGTGACCTAAAACTTCTATAATTCTTGTTAAACTTTGATCATGGCACCTGTTGAGATCTTCCTTATGGAAGAATTCATGACTATCATTCCTGCCAGTTTTTGGTCTCAGTAACAGGAGTGTCACTGGTTTTCTTCCACCGTGCATGTGAAAGAGAAGTATTTTCCCAAGCAGACATATACAGCACTGTGATGAAATGTTTGAAGTGAGTGCCACATCTCTGATCAATTATATAGTCATGTGCTTGCTGAATATATATTTTACATTTTATAGCGACCAGGAAAGCATTTATTTAGAAAACTTCAGAATAGCTTTATTAACAGCTCTGTGCATTTATCTTGTTAAATCTCTGCCAAAACATGCGCTCCTGAGTACAGAGAATTTGATTCAATGTTGAAATTGTGGAAGAGGATATTTACCAGGCTACCAGTATGTCCTGAACAGACCCAGACTGGGAGTGTAATTAGGATAAATGATTGAGCTCATTTCTAAGAGTCCTTTTATTCATAAACATTATTTTTACTGCCTTATCATTTATTTCTCCAGTGGTAGAAAATGAAAATGCGTGTATAACTCTTTGTACCAGCCACATGAGAAATTACTTTTGGTATATAAATGTAAAGGAAAGTAGTAATATTACAGAATATTGGTGTGAGTGAGATCATTACCAACACCTTTTGGAGTTCACATTTCTCTGGGAGTACTTGAGTAAACAGATGTAAAAACTGACTCTTGGTTGCAGTGGTTAATTCTGAGAATTAAGTGAACTTTGGAAAAAGCTAAAGTGCGCCAGCTGCAACAGGCAAAGTTTGAAATTTTGATTTGGTTAAGCATGATTTATAGATATGCTAAATAGTTATGACTGTACTTAAAGCTAATTGGAAATCAGCCCTAAGGTGCTTAACCCGACTGAAAATCAGGTCATAGATGTGATACTATCAGGGTAAGATGTTGCTACTAAATGAAGGTGCTGCAAAAGGGCATGAGCCTTGACCACTGCTTTTCCAAATGCAGTTCACGTGAGTGTATTTCTGACATGGCTTGATTTCTTCTGCATTTTCTATTATTAGAAAGCTAAAGAGGTTGTCCTTCTCTCCCCTCCTCTGATGAGCCACCTTGTTAGCCTTTGCTGATTTGGAGCTGTGTGTCTCTGGAGCACTTCACTTGATGGAGAGAGCAGGACTGTGCCAGGGGAGACTTGCTATGTCACAATTATGGTTGATACACTTTAGAATTGTTGTGCCTCTTCTGTTCCTTTTTGCTTATAAATAGGTATTTTGTAGCAGAAAATAAACTACTGTGTATATATCACTTGCCCTGGAAATAGCCAAAAGAAGGTGGAAAGAATTGCAGAGCATCTCAAGTAGTTTGGAAAATTATGAACTTGCCAGTTTTACAGTATGTCATCTGTTTTCATGGACTTATAAATGCTTCTAAAGAATGTAAGAATTAGGGGAAATAAATATGGGTTGCTGTGCCTCTTCGAAATCAATGCCAATTTTGCACTCTTGCTTCTTAAACTAGGAAAAGAAATTAATGACATGTTAATTTGCATATCAGGAGGGCCTGATCTGGACAGGATAAGAAGAGACTCCTTTTGTTATTGTGCTTGCTTTTTAAAATACGATTTTATGTTTTTAAATTTAATGCAGATTTGTAATGCTGTTTTGAAAGGCATTTCAAAGAATTTATTTTTGTGTCACGTTAACATCTGTTTCGGATGTTCAAAATCAGTGCATTTTTCATTCTTAAAAAAACCCAGATGTTGCTCTTCAGTAAATATAGCAGGAAAAGTTTCCAGCACCAGCATACTTGTCACATAGTTTCAACCATCAAATAGTTTCTTTAATTTCTGTTAAGGATTAAGGATTCTGGACAAGCTCAGAAATAAGACTGTGGACTCCAAAAGCAAGAAGCATTTTATAATGAATCCTATTAGATGTGGAAATTTCAATCAGACCTCTGTATTTGTAGAGTTACACTGCACTCTTGCAGTAATGTTTAACTGGCAGAATTAACTGGTTATGAATCTTAAGGATTTAAAAACAAGCTCTGGAAACGTAGCCAAATCTTAAGCTCAATTTGAATGGCTGAGTTCAAGGGGACAGTTGTGAGCAGCAGATAACTCAGTGCCCTAGTTTAGCACTATCTGTTACTGTCTCAAAAATCAACAGCTGTAGATCTGTATCATTCAATGTGCGTGTGTCAACAATTAGAGGGTGTATAAATTTTAGGGGAAAAGCTATTTAGAGTTGGATGTGCACTTCAGTGCATTTACTGAGTTCAATTAAAAATACTTTTTCACTTGTTTTCTCAGAATATAAAATAGTAACCGAAAAATGCATATTTTATAATCTCTGCTCACCATGGAGTTGTTATGGGTTGTTCTCATTCTGGATTATTCCTTGTGGAGAATAGCAGACTGTCTGTTTTAAATGAAATGCCAGTAGCAGATCTTATTGAATAAATAAAGAATAAATCTCCACATGCAGTGCAGCAGGAATTCAAAGGTGGAAAAGCTGAAAAGTGACTGATAAATAGCTTCTGGCTTGGATACCAGAGATTTTAAAGTAGCTAATCTGACATAATTTTTAAAAGCATTTAAAGAGGTCTAAAACCAAGTTGTTACAAACGGTTAGGAAAGAGATAGACAAATAGAAAATGCTATTATGCTGTGTATAATCTCTGGTTTATCTGTGTGCAGTTCTACTCCTCTCCAAAGAAATATATCAACTGTAAATAATATGGATGGGGAAAAAAAGCTTTTTCACTGGAGGAGCATATTAGAAATTCTCAGACTGCATGAAAGGCAACTGAGAGGGGAGTACAATAGCAGTCTTTCAAATCATGAAGGAAATGGAGAGATTTTTAAGTGTTTCAAAATGCAAATTGGAGCATTGATTGAAACTGTTGCCTTGCAATTTCAAAACAAGTGCATGACAGTGGTTTTCTCCACAACGTATAACTGGGGTGAATACTGAAAGTTTATGTGGGTCTAGAAAATAATTGAGTTAATTAAATTGAAGAAAAATCAATCCAAACGGAAAGATGTGACTTCTTTCTAAGGAAGTCCCTGGATAGTGATAATTTGGAATAATAAATACTACTATAACTTTTGTTCATATTTAAGTGTTCTGGATAAAATATATTTCATAATTATCCAAGGAATTTTCTGACTTGTTGAAATCAGTGTGCCTTGCTATAAAAGGACAGTGCAAGAAACTTGGAGGTCATGCTATAAGTAAGCATGACTTGCCTTTGCAATTTTATGCTAATAATGACTAATTTAGTCCTAAAATGAAAATATTAGGTGTGATGATGAAATATCTTTCCTTCCAACTAATGCTTATCTTCTGTGCATGGCAAGCTCATTCTAAATATTTTCAGAGCACATCCTCTCTCTTTGTACTTGCTCAAGTTTGTTTTGCTTCAGGCTTAGATCTTGACTCCTGTCTTGCCGTTCATTAGCACTGACAGATTACCGGTACAATTAATTTTGCACCTGAGTAGAAAAATTAATTAGATGACCAATTGATGTCTTTATTTCCAATCATAAGGATTGCTTAGACTTCACTGGATGAAATAATCCAGGCTGTGACAGGAGCTCAGCCTAGGCATTCATAACCATGTCTTCTAGCAAGAACATTAGAACAACTGTAGTTAACCAAGAGAAGGTTGGAGGCTTATTCTCTTACAAAGTTTCTAATGGCTATTACTGAGTGGCAGACTGATTAGTTATAAGCATTACAGGACACAGCCACAGATTGAGAAACTAATATATTTTGTATGAAGTCACAGTTAAAGGAAGCCTCTAGATGGTGATAGATAGATGCAGTTTCTTTAGCATCTGTGAAGCAAGTTTACTGTTGCAATAATATTATTTTGTTGTATTTCTCAACTGTAGAGTATCTTATTTTCTGTATACATATGGATCCCACTTTCCTGTGAAGTGTACAGCAAATGCCATTAGTCATGCCTTTTGTTGCTATAATTACCACTGCCTGACACTTAAGATAATGAAACTGAGATTTTATGATTCCTAGAGTGATATCAATATTTAAATGGCTTCTTGCAAATCTGCCTTGTTTGCGGAGCAGTGAACACTTTACATTATAAACCAAATAAGTTTAAAGATTAATATGCTAATCAGACAAGACTGTTACTATTTGCATATGAATAGGACACCCTAAGACTATAATCAATAAACATTTCTTACAACTTTTTTGTTCCTTTGACTATCTTCAGTCTTGCTGTTTAGTATTGACTGACATATTTGCTCATAGTATTTCTTTTTATATTACTTTAAATGATGGTTTAAAACCTAATGTTTTCCTCTGCACTTCCTCTGTGAAGGAAGAGCAATACACTTTCCTATGAAAAGGCTTTTATCAGGATTATTTAGGTTGGAAAACACCTCTAAGATCATTGAGTCCAATTGTTCCCCAGCACTGCCAAGGCCACCATGTCCCCAGACACCACATCCTCATGGCTTTTAAATTCCTCCAGGGATGGTGACGCCACTCCTGGTGTGGGCAGCCTGTGCCAGTGCTGGACAGCCCTTTCCATGAAGTTTTCCCAAATACTCAGTGTAAACCTCCCCTGGCACAGCCTGAGGCCTTTTGCCCTTGTCCTCTCTCTTGTTCCCTGGGGGCAGAGCCAGACCCCCACCTGGCTCCAAACTCCTGTCAGGAGTTGTGGAGAGCGAGAAGGTCCCCCCTGAGCCCTCTTTGCTCCAGGCTGAGCACCCCCAGCTCCCTCAGCTGCTCCCCACAGGACTTGTGCTCCAGCCCCTTCCCCAGCTCTGTTCCCTTCTCTGGGCACGCTCCAGCCCCTCAGTGTCTTTCTTGCAGTGAAGAGGGAAGAATTTTCACAGAAACACAATATAAAAGAGATGGAGGAGAACAGTATCTGATACCCAAAAATGTTTGAGGGGGAGAGTGCCCAGCAAATTCTTTGGGTGAGAGATGAAACAGGGAGAGCACAATCCAGGATCTGCCAGCTGGGCCTGTTGACCTTGAATTTATTCACAAGCAAGCCTTGGTATTTCCTCGAAGGTTGAAAATGGAAGACAGTGGACTGGTGGTTAAGAGTTGAAAGGTAAGCAACAAACTGCAAAAATTAAACCCAAATTTGCATTTTATTTTCCTGATACATGATGAATTGGATGACTCCAGCAGCTGCAGCACTAAGCAGGCAAAAAGGAGAAATAAATAGTCCTCTAATCATATTCCATTTCAGTGCAACTCAGGGCAAGTAGAGAAGAAAATGAACTGGAATGATTGGGAGAATTTGAAAGAAAGATGAGCCTCATGGCATTCTGAGAGTGATTTGAGAGTGTGTGAACCAAAAAGGTTGAATATCCCACTTTTTCTGCAGTGGAACCCAAGGATGTATCAAAGAAGCATAAGAGAAAGCGTAAAGCAGAAAAGATTTTAAATAACTGGGATGGAGGGAGTATAAAAAGATGAGATCAGTCTTTGAAGACTTCTATAATATTTATTTTTCTAAAGGAAACTGTGATACAGCTTACTACATTGATTTGTTTATTGAAGTGCTGGATGCAAAAACACTAGGAAAGTAAAATTAGAATTTCTGCATTCAGATAATTTTATAGCTACTCCAGAAAGAAGCAAATAATTTATATTCAATAACTAAAATAAATACAAGTTATGTTATGTATTTTAGAAACTGATTGATGAGATAGCCTCCTTTCCCTTGCCTGAGCACCCGAAATATTCTATTTGGAGAAAAAGGCAGCACTATTGTCATTTCACCTATTTTCTCTTCTGCAGAAACTTCTTTCACTGCGGTGGTTGTCATGCATTATGATGACTGTATGGGTTCAAAGTGCATGTTTTGAAATGACGTTAATTATCTTGGTTTATTTTAAGTCATATTTCACTGTCAAAAGGAGCTTATTATGCTATTGAATGATTTTTTTTTTCGGTGCTGATTTGATTTGTATATAAAAAGACAAAAAATATTGATGCCATGCGGCGAAAGTGGAGGCAGAGCTGCCTTTGTTCTTTAGCAGCCAGCCACTTTAGTGCTGCTTTGGTGAATAGAAGCAGAACTGTGACTGCAGAAGCACAGTGATCATTGCTCTACATGCCTGTAATTGAGTGGATAAGCCTAAAATGTGTGGCATTTTTCTGTTTAGTGGAACAATATTGGTTGTTTTTAAGGTTCGTGCTTTGATATGCATTGTACCATATATTTGACACTGTATTGTTCATTTTTATGAACTAAATAACAGAAACTTGAAGATTTAACATAAAATATATTCTAGTATTTGTAGTCTTTGTGCAAATGGATAAAATGATCATATTGAAATAAAAGCTTATTCACTCTAATTCCTGTTGTGTCTCTATGGCACACAAAAAGCTGCTCCTATCACAGCTGAAAAGTTTCATTGTTCCATTTGTTTTTCATTATGCAGAAAATTCTTAAATTGGATTGTTTTCAAAGGGGGAACTTAACCATAAATGCAGGCCTGCAGCTGTCTCAAAATATAACTTGCATTTGTATTCATTTCTCACACTTCAGAGGTAACTTTGGAGAATTAGGCTTGAATTTATATTCTTAACAGAGTCCCATTGTCCTGAAGTGAAGTCAGATGAAACTGGTTCTTATTTTTTTGATTAATACCTTTTACTTCTTCTGTATGTTTTGAGTGCAGAAATACATAATTTTGATAAAACCTAAGTAGATCAAAATACATCACTCCCATTTCATAGTGTGCTTTTCTAACAGGAAAAAAGATAATTTCAATCCCCTGAAAACAATTATTTCTTAAATGGTAGACTTTGATCAAAATCTCTTTAACTTCTTGTTCATGAATAATTGAGATGTACATTAAACCAGAGTTTTAAGCGTTAAAAAAACTTGATTATCCAAAGTGTAAAACTATGGACCAATGGTACTCCAAACTTTATAGTGTTATTTAAAAGCAAGTGTAAGGCAAACATTCACCAGTCAAGCTTAGCTGAGTTAACATTAAAAAATAATCGTGCCTTGTATGTTCTGATTTTGTGTTTGTGCTGATTGTGTTGTCCCTACCAAACCAGTTGCTAATTTTCCCTTTTGCTGTTACAGGCTTGGGCATTGATTTGAAAGTATGTAACAAACAAGAGGATCTCCAGAAAATCCTTTTTGTTAGTGAGGGAAAGGAAGTTAGAAATACAGTAATACAATAGAATTACAGTAATAGAGAAGTAATAGTTTTTCTCTCAGCCTTTTTTTATCCCCTTGTAATGCTTACTTAGCTGGTAAATGTCACAGTGGCTTCCTTAGTGTGGATCAGTCTCTTTTGCATTCCTTATGCTGTCCATCACTTTTTTCCATGCTCAAAACTATGACCTTGTCCAGCCTAGGACTGATTCTTTACAAGTATTCTCAGTATTCTCAGTGTCCTTCGAAGTGTTCTGCTGCTGAAATGTCCTGAGTTCTCTTGCATCTTGTGCCATTTTTATATGTGGTTTAGTAGAGTTTTCACTGCTCACCTTCTCTGAACATTATTCCCTTCCCTCTGGAATGGGCCATGGACTTACAAGGACTTTGACTTCAGCATTTTTGTATTTGTGGAGCTCCCTTCAATAGAGTTCTCTGTCTTAGAATTCATTTTTCATTATGTATTCAGTCCATCCTTCCAGGAAGTGTGAGCCACATTTGCAGGGAAGATTCAGGAGTAACTTCATTTAGGGAATATCCTTCCTGGTGCTTAATCTGGGATTCAGCAGCCATGAATGTCGTTGCACCAGAAGAAGGTTGTGTAATATCTCAGTCAGTATCTCTTGCTGCCAACTGTACTGGGGGGAGGGACACAAAAGTGAATATTCAATATTCCAATCTATATTTTACAGCAAAAAAGAAAAGCACCCATGTGGGACTTCTGCAGATCAGAAGGATGCGTGTTGATTACAGGCATTTGATCTGTGTACACTGGAACTGGAGCAAGTTGGAACTTTGGCATTTGTCCTTTATTTTCCTCAGGCTTTTGTATGGGAGTGGTGATGAACTGTGTCAGTTGGTACCAGGCTGTTACCAGCACTTGCTAACAGCATTTTTGACTCAGAACTGCTTAAAGATTCCTAACCTATTAAGAAACTTATGGCTCAAAACCCAGTACCATGGGAGTAGGATTTCTCATTTCAGTGGGCAATTATTAAACTTGTGCTTTTGCATTGATTCTCAGAAGATTTTCAGCATTTCAGTAATATTAAGTTAGCAGGTAGTAGACTGACAAACACAGTATTAAATTACTACTGTTATTGCTATTGCTCTCCAAATCTCTGACTTCAGACATTTTTGTGATGAGAAAATAACAGACTAATTCATTAAACGTACTTATTAACTGAAGTTTTTCTTAGAGCTGCTGTAAATCAGAGCTACAGAAAGGTTACCAATCAATCTTTACACAGGAAACCCAAGTGGAAAGTGCTCCTAAATTACAAACAGAAGCTACTTAATTTTTTTTTTTATATTCAAGACAATATTAGAGTGAAATCTTTTGTCTACAAATAAATATTCTAGTGGTGATTTTGGTTTTGTCTGTTCGTTTTCATTACCCTGAAAATTATTTAAGTAGGTTAGGAATTGGATGATATGAGGGAAACAGGGGCACCAGAAAGGAAATGTAATGATCTAGAATTGAGCTTTTAAATTGATCTGAAAATAAACCTGAGAGTAGACCTTTCAACCTTCTATAACATGGCCCTAAGATGTGCCTTCAGTGACTAGACTAGGATAAGTTTATCCAAATTTTATATTTAATATTTACTTAGTTTGATTTCCCAACTGAATTTGCATTAAGTGTGTAGCAATCCCTTGGCTTGGGAATAGTATTCCCCTCTGAGATAATAAAAGTTTAAATGTGTGCTGCATCATGAGCTTTAATATACCTCCCCTAGTCTCTTAGTTGATGTCAATAAATTCAATATGGCATAGGGCTCCAAATGTTGCATTTTCATGTCTTGCTGTCTTAATGAAAGTAACATTTATGTACATAGAAGAATAGTAGGAAATTTTGCAATAGTTTTATCTAAGAAATTAAACTATGTTTTTGCAGTCCTGAAAAATTACAGTGTACAGGATTCCTTAATTAGTTAACCATGGGTTACAGCTTAACAAGTAATGTTGAACTGCATGATTCACCAAATCACATGTGCAAAGATAAGTGCTTAGTTAAATTAGGATTTCCATATTAAATAACTTAGTTAAAAATAATTTAAGCTTTTTTTTTTTGTCATCCATGCCCCGCACAGGGAAATGGAAACGTGAATCTTGGGAATGTATACAAAATTCTAAAAAATATACTGGTTGAAGTGAGAATAGGCAGGGAGAGGGCTTAGAGCTGGGTGAATAAAGATTTTAATATAGTTTTTACTACATTAAATAAATTTGATTAGAATTATGCAAAATAGTTGCATTTCATTTTTCCTTCATTTGCCTTCAAAGATGTACTCAATTGTTTGAACAGATGGTCCTGTAGGTGTTTAATTATCCTGGCTTTATTTTCAAAGTGAAAAGGATATCTGCATACTTCTTGCAGACTTACTATTGTGGTTCCATCATGATGCTATCTGAATTCTTGTTACCAAAACTAGTTGAATTTTTGTTTACATATGCATCTATAATTCGCAAAACTCTGAATCTTTTAAATTCATAGATGTGCTAATTTTGGAATGATAGTATTCCTTTTTTGGAATTATAGTATCCATGTAGAAAATGTATTAGTATTTTCTACACTGAAATATTCTAATTTGACAGAATTTGCAAGGTATCTGCATAATATATTGTATTTTGTTGTGGAGAGGCCTCCTATAAATTTGAGAAACTAGGTGTCTGGAGAGAGAACTCCCCAAAGACCAAGGCATGGGCTGCTCTTGTGGGAGAAGATTTTCCCTTAATCTCTGAAATACCACCAGTCCTTAGAAAAATGGAGTTTTTTCTCCTAAGGACTTGTAGTATCTTGAGGCGAAGGACCATGCTTCAGTCACCAGGAAAAGCTGCAATTCAGTGTTGAAATTGGCCACATCAAAATCTAAATTTTATTTTTATTTAGTTTCCACAAAAGTACAATTGTTACTGCCCGCTCTGTGTGACGGTGGTTGGTGCTGCTTTTTTACATAAGTGTTCTCCTGATATTTGCCTTACAACTTACTGCTAAATTACCGGTGGGTTTTGGAGCAGCAAGGCAAGGCAGTGTCATCAGTACTGTTCCAGCTTAATTTCTGATGTAAAATACTGAGATTATTAACATACACATTCATGCACAAGAATAAATAAATTACAGATTCCATTGAAGAAGCCAAGGGAAAGGTCACTCTGGATCTTGAGTTCTGATGCTTGGTTTATAGTTTTTGACTTGTACTGTTTCAGCATTCTTTTAACTGTGTCATTGCCTAGAAAAGAGTGAAATCTCAGTTTTCTCTAAGTATATTTCACTTCTGCGTGACATTTTCCTAGAGAAAGCGAATATTTAGCATTTAATTGGTAATAGGCTCATGAAATAATGAGCAGCAAACAAAAACAGAATCACAAAAACTACAGCTGTGTTAAATTATACTTAATGTCCTATACAAGCAGGAAGAATGAACTGTGTTTATTTTCCAAACAATAAAATTTCTAGTTTAGTTTTCAATGTAATTTTGTTAGGAAGTAAATTAAGTTTCATACTTTGGATGAAATTAGGTTTTGCAATTCTGATACTACAAAGCTAATTTACAAAGTGAAAAACTGTGTTGAGGACATAGAAATCAATTTGGTAGTGGTATTAAATTATTTTTTCCTTTGGTCACTGGGTATGGAATATGCTGGAAACCATGGTAACAAGAAGTGCTGCCATGGTTGCCCCAGAGTCATGCTAAAATGAGCAAGCTGTGTTTGTCTGGATTAAAATAAGAGAGAGAGAGAGAAGGAGGAGGAAAAGGAAGAAGGGAGGCAATGAGGTTAATGACCTGTACAACAGCAACAGCAAATGCAGAGTCAGACGTGGATCTGTGGCTGCAGGATCCTGGAACTTGTGGTGCCTCACGTGAAGGTGCTGAGCCAGGAGGCTTTAAAGAGTGAAGGACATACATCAGCTCTGTTTGTCTTTCCGTAATTCCCTTCCCTGTCTGTGTTTTGCAGGTTTATATCAGGATAAAGGATGATGAGTGGAATGTCTATCGAAGGTACGCGGAGTTCAGAAGCTTGCATCATAAACTACAGAATAAATACCAGCAAGTGAGGACTTTTAATTTCCCACCAAAAAAGGCCATTGGAAACAAGGTACTTGAAAGAACTGACAGTATCAGTAAAAGTTGGGGAGAAAACCTCTTATTCATACACAGAAAATGAGGTGACTCATAAATGTTTTACACCTGCTAGACAGCACCTGCTATTTTTACAGACTTTCCCTCTACCAGCTGGAGATTCACTGATAGAGGTAATGCATTGGTTTTTCCACTTACTGAGAAGTTTTATTGAATGAAATATTGAGGACATACACAAATGCACAAGCGCTCAAAAGCTGCACTGGACAGCCCTATATGTAAAATGAAGTCTCTATTCCATTGCTCTCAAAAAAATACCAGCATTTAACACTGGGGAGTAATTAATTAAATATTTCTGTAAATTTCAAGAAGTATCAATCTAAATTCCTTAAATTTCCTTCACTCTTCATCAACAGTTTTAAGTTCTTTAAACCAGCTTTTAAAATACATTTAGGGGCTTAATTCCTGTAATCTGTGTCTTTGTGTCTTAGCCCTGCCATTTTAAAACAGGAATTTGTGTTTTCCTATCATGTAGGGATTTTGAAATGAAACAGTAAATATTGTAGTATGTATGTAGTAAATATCTAGTACCATGTAATTAAAACCTTAGTCATCAAAACTTCAAACTGATCAAGAGCTTAAATACACATTGCAATGTACACCACAAGTCCAGTAAGGACTGAGAAGTAATTGAAGTAATTTTTCTTTGCAGCATAGGAATTATCTGAAAATTTTATTTAGCTATCACAAGTAAAATACTGGAGATTTAAATTGTGCCTATGACTAAAAACATCCTTACTAAGCTGCTGGGTTCTTAAATTAGGGTTTGTAAGGTTAATCAAATTTCTTAGCTTTTACAAAGGATTTTCTCTTTTTACTATTTTTTTTGCCTTTGTCTCAGTGAGTTCTTGTATTCAATATTTAAGAAGCTCCAACCATAGTGATCCATGTAGTCATCATGACACAGCTGACATAATGACTGCAAAACTCAGATCTTCATGGCATTGTGGTTGGTCAAGACTACAGTAATACATATATCATTAAAATGCCACAATTGTCCTAATTATATCTGTCATAACTTTGTCTGTGTTAGTAAAATCATCTTTGCTGATGTGTATGAAGTAATATAAATTTTCAACAAGAAATAGAAAAAAATTAGAAATTCCTTACTGGCCTTCAGATGTCAGTGAATGTTTAAAGGTAGTAACTTTGACTTCCAATGATTTCCCAGGTATTCTGTGAAAATGAATAGGTAAATTCGGCACATGTGAAATGGCAGTGCTGCTCATAATCTGGAATGGGTGGTGGTGCTACAAATATATATGAAATTTATCAATAAAAGCCATAGGTCTGTTTGCTTGGCTTAAGGTCCAGTTAATGTAGTTCACTGCCTGCTGACTGAGGAAATGGAAGTACTTATGAGAGCTTTTCTGCTTTTTTTTTCATCTCTTAGAAGATCATGCATTTTTCATTTAATTTTTAGTGGACGGTTTTGTAATGGAAACCAGGCATTTTCTTCTTTGTTACATAACTAATTCTCCTTTTTTGAAGTGATGGAGCATCAGCCACTTCAGTAAATTACAAAAGCTGCCTTTTAAGCTTTTTTGATACTCTTTCATCCTTAATTACTTTAAATACTAATTGAGTTACAACTTCAGTTGCACAATTGGTGCATACAAAATTATCAGTTGAGCAACTCATTAAAAAATTTGCATTGCTTATTCTTTTGGTGCTTTAGCTTTGAGCCCAAATTCTACCTTAATCTTGCATAAAGCCACAACCACTTATCAGATCTCAGAAAAGGGGTCTTGTCTTGACAGTGAGGAGAGGGTTCCATGCCTTGCACTCCTGAGAGACTCCCATGATGGGATGTGGGGCAGTGCTGTGGCTGGGAACTTGCAAATCACAGCGTGATGCTTTCACCTCAGCTGTGCAAGGCTCAGTTTTATCACACAAGAGCTTATTTGCACAGCACATTGTGCAGGCAGATTTTTGTCCTTTTAGTGGTGCTATTTTCTGTGTGTGTCACAGAATGTGTTGCCCTTAGGAATTTGTACCATTTTATGCAGTAGTCCTTGGAAAATAACTGTGCTATGTGACTGACTGAGAGGGGTTAAAGGCCTTGAGATGGCCCTGCTCTCCATGGCCAGTTGAAGGTTTAAAAGGAAGGTTTAAAAATTCAGTATAAAATTAACTAATTCATGTGGAAATGTCTGTCTTGGAATTCTGCAGAGCTTTCAATTTGGGATGAGGATTTGTGCAAGATGTTACACATGGAAATGTTTGGTAATAAACATCAGAAGAGATATTGCCAATACTACTTTTTTCAGTAGTGCTTTTTAAATTTAGTGGCTACCAAAGCACATTCACCTTTAGATATGAACTTAGGTTTCAAAAGATATTTTTTCCTCTCTGGTATTAGTTTTGCTGGTTTTGATAGAATTGGAGCTGTCTTCCTGTTCCTAGATAATTCAACACAATTTTAAATCAGTGCCTAAAGAACAGTTTCAGGAGCTGAATTCTGCTAACAAAAGTATCTCTTACATTAATCTATGGTTTTCATATCCTTTGCAACTCCTCGGTGTTATTAGATGCCCAAATAACATAGTGGTGAAAAACAGCCCTCCATGTGTAAATGGCTAAAAATTATTATTTTACAGCTTTTGGAAAATGGCATTGATGCCTTTATATCCTTCAGGTCACTACCTGGGTAAGTTTATTCACTGCATCCCTTCAGTGCACTCTGTACTGTGGGGCTAATGAAGGTGATGTAAGGCATCCAAAGGTCTTGCTGTAATTGTGCTTGTTCTAAGGCATCCAGAGGTCTTGCTGTAATTGATACCAGCACTAAATTCCATGTCCAGTTACATGTCCCAGATTTAGGGAGCCTCCAGGACCACAAGAGGACATATTCTACAGAGTGACCTAGAATCACTCCTGCAGACTGAAAAAATACTGTCCAGTGCTTTGCTATGCAAAATATTGGAGCTCAGAGGAGGGAACTTAACTGGAAGAGAGTAATGTAGAATAAAATATGGGGAAGTATTCATTTTTATGCATATTTTTTCTGTTTACTGCAGTAGAAATCAGGGAGGTCAGGTTCAAATGCGAAGTTGCAGAGTTTGACATTGGGAAAATGCAAAGGGAAAACAGAATTTCAGCTGAATGAGGATTTTTTAAAGTCAGAACATCAAGTATCATTGTGTTTTAGTATTACATTCACCAAGTGGCGGTGGAATTTGAAAATATGTAGCAATTATAAACCATTATTATTAGTATAATATACATTAGTTTTGATAATTATGTTTCTAATGCATTTTTGCCTTTCAATTGTTTGCCTTCAGTTGGGACATTTATCTTAAAAGTTCATGTTCATGATCTTTCAACAAATTATGTATGTAGTAATAAAAACTAGCTTTAATGCTTGAGGAAACATAAATTTAATATACAGAAAACCAATTAGTTGAAAAATAACTGAAAAGAGGAAGAATACTGCTTTGGACAAGTAGCCTTTTTACAATTACAAAGAAGAGTGTGTACTTGCCTTTCAGCTTGGTAACCTCATTTTCAGCATATTAGTTTAACATTTGAATGTAGTAAGTTAGAACTAAAATAAAGCAGGGCAGAGAATAGTTGCTAAGAATCAAGTTAGATATTTACTGAAGGAAAATAATAATAATGCTTGCAAGAGTCCTTGTATTAATTTTCATATGTACTAGACCCCATGCTGTATATGTTCTACTAAAGATCTTTCAGTGCTGGTAGCAAATAGTTGTCAAAATCTTTATGAGTAATCCTGGCAAGAATAAGTGTTCCTTCTTCAATTCATCAATGCTTTGTTTGAGTAAAACAAGAAATATATTTATTCCCTTGTGTTGTGTGTATAAGAGAAATGTCATATACTCATCATGTATTTTAATTCTTTTTTAAACTGCAGATCAATTTCTTTAAAATTTACAAATTTCAACAGTATTGTTAAAACTTGAAGGGTTCAGTTTCTGTTATTTTAAAACATGCTCCGCATGTATCAGCCTGGTGTGTGATTTGCTCAGTATTTTATATGTAACTGTATATACCAAGCTTTGTAATTTCAAACTGATTTTTCTTGCAAGAAATAGACTTTTGCCTTTCAGCAAGCCCTCAGGTACTTTGGATGTTTTGAACTCATCCTTCCGTTCTCACTGTTTGTCTCTGTGGCTGCTGCCTTCCTGTCAGGAATGCCCCAGGACAGGCTGGGTTCCATGGGGCAGCACTCCAGGTCTGCAGTGTGCCCAGTTATGGGAAGCTCCTGAGGAGGAGCTTTATACAATCACAGCACTTCATTGTAAAGGGTTCCCTGTATGTTTTTCATAGAAATATGATTTTTTTCATTTAAGATAACATTTAGCTTACATTTAGCTAAGGAACCTTTGCTGGTGCTGTGTTGGTATCTCTCAAAATAATGATTAATACATGAATATTTACTGGACTTACTAGTCTAATTTTTTTAATATTGCAGCATCCTTAAAATCTCAGTTGCTGTGTCTGCAGTGGGCAGATTATAGTAATTGGGTAAAGATCTAATTAAGAATCCTCTAGCAAGAGTATTGTCCCAATAGAGGGCATATCAAAATAGAAATGGTTCTTTAATTCCACTGAAGACCTGAATTCAGTGATTGTCTAAGTGAGGAGAAATTGAATCAGGTAGCTTTGCTGAGTGCTGACTCGACTGCCTGATATCCTCTGCTTTCCTTTAAAACATTGGATACCCCATCTGGAAAGAATACGCAGCACTTTCCTGAGATCAGAAGAGTGACTTTGCTGTGACTTCTCAGCTGCATTGAGGGAACAATACAGAACTCTAAAATAAGTTTCTGTCTCGGAGAAAATGTTGAGAGCAACATAATTCATCATTTTTAGCCCATGCAGCTGAAGTCTGTGAGCTGTATCTCCAACCATAGCTTATTTCATGCCCAAATGTTAGTTCAATAAAATGAATATGTACTTTTCACCTGTCAGTGACTAACCTAAACTGTAGATTAATTTATATATGTCCCTATTTTTAGAAGTTCAACATATTATGTGTATTTAAAAAGATATCTATTTGTATATACACATATACACGAGTATGCATATGGCAACATCAGACAGCATTTAGGAAATATATGAAGTTGGCTTCTGGAATGTATCTTGTGATTCTGCAAGTTCTGTTCCCCAGGAGCTCTTATCTTTCTCCCATTTATGTCAGTGGAAATCCTGCCTTTGCTCACAGAGTGCAGATGGATTTCTTTTCTTTTGTTCCCAACTGCAAAGCTGCCTTTTATCAGTGTTTGGTCTGTTTGCCTGTTGCTGAAGATAGTGAAGAGTTTAAGATAGGCTACAGGATAACTGTTTTAGGATTAAAAAGCAGAGAAGGTAAAGATTTTATTGTAAGTAAAAGAAAACAATAGAGCTTGCTCTTGTGCTTATAATGTTTATTGGGTTTTAAAGAAGTTTGTCAAGTAAAGAGTTGTCTGGCTCTATGTGTTGTGTGTATATATATAGGAAGTAATTTGAAGCCATTTAAATTAGAGTAATTAGAGTTTGAATGTTAATATTTTTGCTCTTAAGGGCCTCACTTGGTCTCATTGGTGTGTAACCCCTGTTACGCATTTCCCTCCTGTAAAAGTTGATTGCCATTTTTGGCCAGCAGGACCTGTCTGTTCAGACAGTACTCCCTAAAAGCTGCTTTTTAGACCAGTGATGGAGGAACTAAAATCCCTTTGGAAAGGGATGAAAGGAAAAGCAGCATGATAGGAACAAGGTTTTTTAAGGAACACACACACCCCTCCCACGTAAAATATGTATTTGAAAATGGGAAGTATAACAATTCCTGTTTAACTAGTACATAGACAATAACAGAAGACATATGGAATGTTTGAAAGAGGATGGTGCAGGAAGAATCTTAGGGGACGAAGTAATTTCATTTTAGATTTGGGTGTTTTTCTGTCCAAATTCAGCAAAGCAATTCAGGACAACCTAAAATTTAGTATGTGTTTGGCTTGGCTTGGAATCAGAAGTACAGATATATGTGCTTTTGTCCTCTGTGGGGTTTAGGAGCTCATAGAAACTATCTTTCATCAGATCAGTTTGTCAAAGTCAGACTGCCAGGGGAAGCTGAGAAGAAAGCAAAACTTCTGGTTAATGCACTTGGGACAGGAGGCTAAGTAATGTTTCTTGGCACTAAGCTTTGATATCCAGTGTTTTCATGTGGAATTGGTAGAAAATTATGACTCTCTGATATTTTGGAATTGGAATACATTTATTAAAGGAGAAAAGCTTTGAAAATATAAATCCTCAAGTTATATATTTAAAATTAGAAGTTAAAGATTGCTTTCATTAATGCTATTTAGGTTGATTTTTGGATAATGTAATATAGAAGCTTAACTTCTGTATTATTCTAGATTTTCAAAGTAAGTAGGTTTTAATTTTCCACCCTCTTAGTGGTCTTAACAAGTGTATTGAGTTATTTCATACAGTCTTTTGCCTTGTGGGTTATAGGAAAAACTGTAGCTAATATAAATTTGACAGATACGCTTGTGCTGTAGTGTGGGGAAAAGAAAAAGAAATGGATCCATTTTTATTGTGTTCAAACCAGGAAAGGAACTCAAATTAATCTCATATATAGCTGTATGTAATAATTCTGTAATATAACACTGTTTCTATGCCATTCTAAAGCCACAAAAGAAGCTGTCGTGTAAGTTCACCATATTACTTTGTAGCTGCAAAACTCAGTTCTCAAAGAACCTTTAAAATAGCCCTTGGGATTAAATGAATACAGTCTGATTTTCAAATATGTAACTTCAAATATGTAACATACAAATAGAAATAAAAATAACGTGACTCCTGGCATAATCATTAAGATTTCTAGTCACAACCCACCTGTTTCCTGGCACTGTCACCTGCACACTGAGGGGGAATACTGAGTATTTCAGATTTTGAATCCAGATCCTCTGGGTTTTCTACTGCATAAGACTGCAGTTGATATTTTATGTATACAGCACTTAGAAAAGAGCATTCAGTTCTTCTTCATTTCCATTTTTTTGTCATATCAGTATCCGAGAGAAGAGAAATAAGTCAGCAGGAAATGGTTGGCTTTTATATGACAAATACTTTATAGTAAATGCTTCCCATTGTGTGGTATGAAATGTCTGGGTTACCTGAAACTCAGCATGAAGGTTAGATCGAGCAGAGTGCAGAGCAGCATATTTCAATTTCAGGGCTTTAATTTAAAAGGTAAACAGTTCTCCAGCTCATGCTTCACCATCTCCATCAGAATGTCTCACTGAATTAATCTGTTCATTTGGTGCTCAAGGGCACCATTTCAATGAAATAGTGAATTGAATAGTTTTCTTTTCAAGTTACAAAAATTCCCTGCTAATTGCTGTTGAAGTTTAGGAGGAAGGAATACAGAGTATTTAGGGTCTACAAAACAAAACTTTGCCTGTCAAGAGATGTTTTTATTCTTGCTGTCTTGTAATGTTATAATTAAGAGAAGCAATTTATTCTAACAAATTATTGAATGTAGAGCCCATAGAAACAGTTCAGATGGTGTTGCTTTGCATCATGACATTATGGGGAAAAAAAGGAAAGTAATTTACATGCTGCTTGGACAACTGCTAGATAAAAATATGGCAGTTTTGTAACAACTCATGCGTCATTTAGATATTCTAGTAGCCTCCTGGTATAAAATGAAAACATAAAAATAAATTTTCTAAATTTATTTCTTATTGTGATGATGATGCTAAATTACCAAGTTACTTGGATTAATAAACTTCCTTTCAGAGAGATCTTAACAGAAACACCTAATTTCAAAAATAAAAGTAAACCTGTCTTTTTTGAATTTGAAATTTTACCCACATTTTCCCTTTCCTTACATGTCAGTGTGCTTGATTTCACCTCTCTTCTCCTTCCCAAAGTGTATTGTCTTACAAATATTGGCAAATTTTAACCTTACTACTCTACAGCTTTTTGAGCAATTGCTAGTACTAAAGGTATTCAGTGTTTATTTTTTTTAAAAGAGAACTAAATATTGAATACTTCCAAACATGTGAAATGCTGGAGCCACTTCCTGCATGGAAAATCTGATTTTCTTCATTATACCATGTAAAATATCTTTGCACGAAGGCACAATAAACAATGGGCACTTAATATGAATATTCCTCATTAATGCAATTTTTATTTTAGAAAACAGAGTCATACCATCAGAATGTATCCGAATAAATTTTTTGTTAAAGGAGAATCTAGTCTTTTACATGGGAGTAAAGTTTTTATTTCATTATTATTGTTTTTTTTAAGAGAAAGCATCACTGTGAGCTTACTGTATATATTGGCTTGCACATTGTAAGCACTGTATGTACCATGGTTCTAAAGGGGTTTGAGGTGGGGTGTTTCTGTTGTTATTTTAAATTTAGAGTCTGTCTTTATTGGTCTTCAGGGCATTTTCAACCAGATTAAAGAAAGAAATTAAGAAAGAAAACTGCAGTGTTGGAGAGAAGCACTGAACTGAGACACATTTTAACTAATATTGTTGATAGTTATTACTGTAATATAGGCTTGTGAAAAAATGGATCTCAATTTCATGAACTGTTGTGTTGTAGTTTGCAGAATCTCCTGAATAAAATTATAGGGTAGACTGATAATGTGAGGAGAAGACAGAAATAGTGTTTCCCTATTCAATAGCTGAGCAAAAGACAAGCCCTAGGGGCCTTGCTGCAGTTTTTTATTGATGCTTTTTAATTAACAGTTGATTCCTGACCACTTGACAAATTAACACATGGTTGGCATGTGTCTTTAAATAACAAAATATTTAGATGACACTGGATTTTATTAGCATAACATTACCGAGTTCTTTTTCTAACAGTGGCATTAGGCACAACTCTAAAAAGAGATCAGTTTTAGATTGATTCTCAAGCTTTGTTTTTTCAGTTGGCATATTTACTGATTAAAATGTTGCTTTCATTAAACTGGTGCTTGACTGAGGGCATTGCAGGACTGTAGCTCACCCTCAGCACATCTGCTGCTGGATGGGTTTGCAGCAATGCCTTTCTCCAACTACTTTATCTAAAAGCATTACTCTTCTCATACCACTGAAATGAACCCGGAGTTGGAGATGGAAATGCATCAGCTATTTTAGTAGAGAAACACAGAGTAATAATTACAATTATGTAGTAAATTTCTGTTTAAAGGAAAATAGATTTCTTTTCAAAACTGACAGTTCCTTGATTTCTTCTTTGTATCTCATCCTCTTCAATTCCTGTTTGTTCCACTGAGCAGTAAATGTACAAAAAAATCTCATGCTAGGAAGGGGAAAATGGCAATTTCATGTATTGTATACCCTTGTTATGTTGTGTAATGCTGGCCTGGTTCTGCCTACAGGAACTGGCAATACAAGTAAGATGGAAATTTTAAGCTTATGTAGTTTCAATAATTTCGAGATGATTTTGTGTAATATGGTGGTATCTGGTATATTTAGGATTGGAAACTGTACCTTCCTAAAAGTTTTATCATGCAGTAGTTACTGAAGGACAGATGCACTGAAGTTATATTTTACTGTGACCTGTGCAAAGGCTTCAATTAGCCTGTAAAATGAATGTTTGCTGTAAAACTTTTAATTACAAACTAGTGAGAATGACTCAGCAATTGAATATTTAATTAGCTCCCATCTCAGCTTCTGATTTCCAGCTTCATTTTGAGGTTAGCATTTGGTGCCTCATAAATAGATAAAAACTGGTAGGATAATTTTGCTAAGACTGGTTAGCTAAGACTGTGGAAAATACTGGGCTACATTAGAATAACCTGAGTTTATTTCTGCATTTACAAGTTCAACTTTGAATAGCACTATTGTCAGCTTTATTTAGGATGGCATGAGTTGTATGGTATCAGAGGCTGATTAAAGTCCTAAAGCCATATTTCCTTTGATTTCATATTTCCTTTTATCTTAATTGAGTTATATTGAGCCCTCAGCTGTTTTGTTGTTTGGTTTTGTTTGGGTTATTTTTTCCCCAGTGCTACCAGCAGGAGGTTGGTTAAATGATAGGTGATGGTTAGAACCTCAGAGCTGGATGTTGATTGCAACAGCTCCAAGCCCAGAATCTAAAAGTGTTTTATCTGTCCCTAAATCATGGCAGGTAACCATGGCAATCATAGCATTTCCAAAAGCTCCTGGAAAATATTTGAAACGTCTTAAGTGAGCTGTCCCATTAATAATGAAGAATATCAGTGTTTTGCCATCTGTTCCATACTAGGAGTGTGTATAAAAGACCAGCGGTTGTGTGAAACAATTTAAACTGCAAGTGGGAATGAACTTGGCTTGTAATGGAGAGCTGCAAAACAGCATGACAGAAAATGTGGTACATCAAGACTCTGCTTCTTAGTTTTACACCTTAACATCATCTTCTAATATATGTTGAGAGTCTCTAAGTTTTCCATTATCAATTACAATTTTCAGAGATTTGTAATTTGATATTAACATTTTGCTGTGGGCAGAAGAAGTGTGGAAAATGATCAGTCAAAAAGAATCTCATACAACATTTTGGGAGACATGAATTTCAGATTAAAAATATTTTCCCAGATGTGCTTTGATGCTTCTGTAATCTGAAGGAGTTTTGCTTGTTAACTGAAATTTTGTGGTCTCTTAATCAAAACTGTGTGCTCTTGAACTGTGGGCTTGGAAATTACTTTCACTGTAGTTAGTGCAGAAACAGCAGTAGTTTTATTTTTTAGAAAATATGCCTAAAAAACTTCAGTGAAATCTTAAAAGTGGGTCTTTATTTAAGTACTGTTACTTTATCTTTCTGTGTATGTATTTGTTTTCCTAGAAATCAAACTATGTAATCTAACCTTTTAATAATGTGAAAATGCAAGGGTTTTTTACAAAGTGTATATATTTGTAATTTTAACAAAATTACTTTGTCCTCAAAGTACATTCACATCAAGTGTACATAAATGTGTATATTGAACCTTAGGGGAAGATCTTTGTTGTTTTCTGTGTGAGTACATATGCAAATGCAGACTTGTATTGACTCATACAATCACCAAAGACATGTACTAAAAGTAGGGGGTGGGTGTCACTGATACAAATCCAAATCATAAAACTTCCCTTTACTTTTTGCTTGTAAATAAAAGTAGGTGTTTGTTTACGAGTTGGAATATAAAGTACTACCAAGATTTCTGCTGTGGATAATTGGGCCCAATGAAAAGAAGGCTATAGGTACCTTTTTATAATTTAAGACTGAAAATTGGCCAGGCTTTGAGCCAGTTGTGTTTTTCTGTTACCAATTGTTCTGTTTACTATATTATGACAAAAACTCTTTATTACTGCAACAGCTTGGCAGTAACAACTTTGTGCTAAAATCATCGCTCTGAGTAGCCGACCTGCTGTTGCAAAACGCACGTTTGATGATAAAGTGCAGACCTGGAGCTGAATCATTTTGACCTTGGTTTACATTGCTTCTGGTGAGGACAGCGAGCCTTAGTACATGGTGCAGAATTTCATGGTAGATTGCTTGGTGTTTGTTTTACAGATCAAATTCATGTCAGACTAAAAGAACATTTTTAACTGTTTTCAGGCTGAGTTTTAATTTCTGGGATGTTCTGCCTTTTTCTTGGACAAATGGCAGAAAAATAGCCATATTGTAAGCACTAATTTGATTTGCTGTAAACAGCAAAAAGTGCATTCCCTAAGCATGTTCTGGCAGTCTTAATTAGAAAAGTCCTTTGTGCCATTATTTTCTATAGTCAAGGAAACTCTTTACAGTAGTTTAAGGGATAGAAGGTACCTACATTCAACATTTTGGCTCCTGTGTCTGTAGCAGAAGTCCTTCCTATGAAAGAAGATGTTTTTAGTTAAATACGTGAAATACATGTGCAGTGCAGAAGTCATACTAAAAGAATGCAGCTTCTGCTTGAGAGAAAATTTAAACATGATTGAAATTATTTCACTGAAAATATTGTTGTTGAAGATTTGTGACCAAACAAACTTCAGAACAGAAAAAGTTGATGAATGTGGTATTTAAAAATGAGGTTTTCTTGTGCTTGAGAACATAACTGACAGAAGCCATGGAAGCAGAATGAAGGAAGTGCAGTGAGGGTGAGGCAGTTCTTGGAAGGGCTCTGAGCTGAAGCTGGGCCTGCACTGGAACTGGCTCATGGAGCAGAGCAGGATTATCCTCCCCCCACGGCACAGCCCGGCAGGAGCTGGGGAGAGCATGGCTCCAATGGAAATGGGCTCGGGCGCCAAACGTCACCACTGCTCATGTGGGTAAAGCTTCCAGAACCAAAGCTCTTCCACAAAGTTTTTCCTCTTCCCAGACATCTCCCATGCATCCCTTTCTTGTCTTCTGCCTCACACAGCTGGTAGCAGCAAATTAGTGGCCCTCCAGTGGGTTGATGTGATACTTTAAATCCCCGGAGAGGCAAGAGGGGAACACAAGACCGTTCCTTGAGCCTCATCCAAGAATCCAGTAGGAACAAAAATCTTAGTGAAAAGAAAAAAAATAGTAACATAGGTGTTACTCAGTTGTTTAATTAGCATTGAACAGCACGTTATTTTATTATAGTTCCATTTTATGGTAATATGTGTCGTCACAAATTAAAATGTTTGCTTTTATGTTCCCAACAGCTTGTACAGGCTTCTGTTCCACACATTTGTCCACCTGCAGCAGGGCAGGGAGCAAGCTCTGCTCGGCTCTGTTCCAGCAGTAGCTGCTCTCAGCTGTGGGAACTGGGCAAGTGGCTCTGCAGAGGGGATTGGGTGAAGTTCCAACACGGCAGCTTTGTTGGTTTAATAAAGGATGAGTTTCAAATCACTTGCAACACAACTGGTGTGTGGAGTGTGTGTATGTTGCTGAAAAACCATGTGACTGATAAAAATAAAATAGCAAACTATATAATATGTAGGGGGTTTTTTCCACTCAGATCTTGATTAATTTATTTGATTAATGAATACATTAATCAATTTTTGCATTACATTACTTCATTGAGTGAAATGTATTAATGTAGAGCGGGAATGTTGAAACAGGACCGGACATCTGTGTAAGTTCATCTGTAGAAAACAAAAATAAAAGGAATCTGTATATATTTTGGAATTTTGTGAATTTAATTAAACAATGTAAACACTGCTTAAGTTTTTGAAGTCTGTAAGTATGGATGTCTTCAGCAGTTTCTTATGTCTTACTCTGTTATGTCCCTACAATTATGTCTGATTTTTTATTTCTAAAAATATTCCTGTTCTTGGTAACTTCTAATGAGAGGGAAGAATGGAACAAAATGTCAGTGAAGGTTCTAGGAATGCTACAATGAATTCCTCCCAAACTCGAAGGAGCATCCCTGCTTTGATGGTGTTGTTCTGTTCTATCTAGGGAAGCAGTAACCTTCAGATTTGCATCCCATGCATGGCAGCATGGGCTGAACCTTTTCCATACAATGAATTTATTCAGTGTTGTCAAATGTATTTATGGTGTTTTGTTGGCGGGGTGATTTTTTTTTTTCCCCCAAAAAACCAAGAATTAATTTCAATGCCTTTTCTTACAGACATAAATAGTACAGGTTGGATAGACACATCTTTTAGATAATGGTCATTTTTGAGAGCTGTAATTGTCTAATAATAGGTTTGGCTTTGTGCCCAGAGAACATACTGTGACATTTAAACCAGGTGAGCAGTGCCAGCGCTCCTGACACAGAACACTCTGGCTGTAGCATAAAGCATCCAGCACCTGATGCCTGTAAACCCCTTAGAGCTCCCTGTTACTGGGAAATGTGTCACCTTTAGATTCTATTTCACTGCAATGGGGATTCCTCACAGGGAAAAGGTTGAAACTAGATGTAAGCTAAGGGATGCATGGCGTCTTGCTGGCTGTGAGAGACTTTTAACTTCTGAGTCCATCAGTGGAATGTGGAGTTTATAGAACTACCCTATTTATTTGAGCCAACATAGTATAAAATCCGGGATCTAAAATGCTACAGAAACTTCAGTAAAACATTTTAATGAGAGTTGTGATAAAATATTTTTGAAAAAATCTACTATATGAAGACATCATCACAAAATAATAATTTAATAACATAAAAATGCTGGATTTAGCCCTTCTGGAGTTTGTGTACCCAACAGCTGAAAAGTATGAACTGGGGAGACATTGTGGGAGTAAGTCAGCATTTCCTCCTGCAAAGACTGGTAATTCTGGGTTTCAAAAAAATTGCATAATTTGTTATGCCAAAGCCTCTGTGCTGCTGTTCTGCTCTGCCTCTCTAAGATTGCAGTGGTTTATGGTCCAGAGAAGACAGATTCTGCCAGGGAGCACATCTGACATCCTGTCAGTGGATGTTTTTGTAAAATAGGTTTTGTTAGGATTCATGATTTTCCTTTATCTCTAAGGACAGAGGCAAGGGAGTTTTGCATATTGCCAACATATTTATATAGCCATAATCATCAAAAGATCGATTTTTATGCTTACTAGGACTGTTTAGTTACGTTTTAAAGTTGAGAGACATGTTCTTTGTGCAATTTATATTTTTTACTCTCTATTTTTAGGATGCAAAGTTTGTAGAAGAGAGACGCAAGCAGCTACAAAATTACCTAAGGAACGTAATGAACAAAATTATTCAAACTGTGCCAGAATTCACAGCCAATCCCAAAAAAGAGACACTTATTCAGCTGATGCCCTTTTTTCTGTAAGTATCTGTCAAGTACTCAAGAAAATATTAAGGTTTTTTCATCACAAATTAATTTAAAATATAATGCCAGCATCTCCAAAGTCTTTAAATTGTTTGGGTTTTTTTTGGGGGGGGCGAGGGGGTTTGCTGTTTTTTTTAAGTAAAAGGCTCCTGTTCAGATTGCAGGTGCTTTTGTTACATTTAAAGGAATATATGACATATAGAGTATTTTAATGGTGACTTTAAAAATCAGTGCAAAGCTTTCAGAAATATCTAAGTGACTTCAAAACCTGCATCCATATGTGCTCTTCAAAAATTATGTGTTTTCAATTTCTTTTATTTAGTCTTTTTTTGGTTTGTTTTGTTCTTGCTTGTGTGGGGTTTGTATTATTTTTTTAATGTTTATTTTGGGGGGTGAGGGTAGAGCACTATTAGGGTCCTTACTAACCAGATAAAAAAGTCAAGCTGTTGAACTCTTTCTAGCTGAATTTTGCAGTCTGCTGACACATGCTTTGATTTCATTAATGTTAAAGTTGAATATGTTCAGAAATAAGTGAACAGTTAAGCATCTCAAACCCTTTGATATACCATCGTAAAAGGGATATAATCTGGTTAAACTGTCCCTTTCTCCATTAAACTTTGTTCTTTATGTGTTTGTAAATGATATTTAAAATTATTTAAGAAATAATATTAATGAAAATTGGTTTTTGAAAGTTGTGTTGTTTGTTTCACTAGTAATTTTTCAGTACTACACCTGTGCAAATTATGGATAGATTGAACACTCATTTACAGCAAGTCCTCATGTAAAATCTGCTGTCCACGAGCCTCTGCACAGGGATTGTGCATCCGTGCCTGTGAATCCATGGATGGATTCATTTGCAGCTTCAAGACCAATTTCAAATGAATATGTTTCATAGCAGCACACATACTTAGTTATATTATTGCCTGGTCTTTTGCAGAGTGTGTCAGATTTTCAAGTTGAAATTGCATTTCAAGAAAGCTCTATTTATTAGAAAATGTAATGGATGAATGGAAGAATGCCAAGATGCATTTTGTGGCATTCATGTATTTCCAATTTTCCTGTGGATTTGAAATCAATTTGATGAGACATCTTGATGATGGTGTTATAAATGGTGAAGTGATGTTTGTGGGGACAAACTTCTTAAGAGACTTGCGTTTTGGTCCCTAAGAACTTACTTGTGTAGAATTTGATTTAGGGATGTAAAGATGGAAATGGTTTAAAGTTCCAGTTGAGGGGCCAACGTGTATCTTTTTGTTGAGTCATTTTAAAGAAGTTATCCTTTATGCTGTACTTAGTTATGTTTTTTAAAGAAGAGGGAGGCAAATACAAAGTACATTTGCAATTGTAAAATGTAGTTGTAAATGCAATTACACTCTCTCTCCTGTGGGTTTGGTTTTTTTTTTTTAATCTTAATACACTTTTGTTACAGAAGTAATTTATTACAGTGTTTTTTGGTTCCACTTTGAGATACAACATTTCAAGAATAGTGTATTTATAATCTCCCGGCCACTTATGTCAAAAACAGGAAGGGAGAAAAAGCTTCCTCTTACTCCTCAGCCCTAAACAATTGCTTTCTGATACTTAATCTTATCTCTTTTCTAAGAGTGTAAGTAGAATTTAGATCTCATGTTTTTGCTTATTAAAAGAAGTGCCAGGTATGGGGACCTGCACAGGACAAGATTAAAATCACAATCCGTGTAATGCATTCTACCACTGCTGCACGAATCTGGGTGAACACCATTTCCCTCTTATAAAACCCTCCAACTCTATTTCTTCTAATCAATGTAATGCAGGGAGAGATTCAATTAATTTCAGAAAGAGCAGAGTTTTATTGAGAAGGCAGCATGTTTAAGTTCCGGTATTCAACGGGTACAATTGGGTTTGTAAAGCATTGTGATACAAAATAATCCAGTTATCTCTGAGGAGAGAGATTTGCTGAGGGAAATTGGCCAGCACCATTTATCATCCATTGCTAAACACCACGGTGATGCACTGCACTGCTGCTAACCCTGCTTTGGGTGTGTCACAGGTGGCAAAAAACCTGTTAATTTTTAGAGGAATTTTTTTTGTATTTGGCAGTTTCATAACTCTCAACACATTGCATGAGACAATGGACTGGAATGTGCTGTGATATCTGGATGTTATGACAAAGAGATTCTGTTCATATATGTACCTGTGAATTATTTCCTGAGAACTTTTTGTTATATAACAGATGTATCAGCATTCTCTCTTGGCTAAAGTAGATAGTTCTCTCTACTAATACTGGTGGGATTCTAGAAAAAATCATCTGTTGAGAGAAATAACTATATTCCTCATCTACAGCAGCAGATAAAATAGCTTTTTAAAGCATTTTACTACTGAGATATCAGACTCTTTGCAGCTACAGCAGCAGCATTAAATTAACAAAAAGAACTTCTCTAGAATGTGCTCCTTCTATCAGTGTCTGAAAGTGCCATCATTTCTTGGCTATCATTTGAACTCTCTATGGCCTTTATTATCTGAGAGTCATGACATGGCGCTGTTGGTGATTTAAAAAGAATCTGAAAGAAAATGCATTTCAGTTCCACTTCAGATTGCCAGCTTCTCCAGTATTATCCTTCCATAATGGATTTTGAGCTTCATCAACAGGAGACCTTGAGTATCTTGGAGTCTGTGAATTGTGTTTTACATTAATCATTTGTAACCTTTGTACTGTACCTGCAATTCTTTTGTTCTGTTAGGTTTAATAATATTTTACTATAAAACGCTGTAAATACACACAAAAATTCTGATGTATTTCATTTTTCCTCTGTAGCACAAATATATGTATAGTCAGTTCCATCTTTATCAATGAAAGAATAATTACAAAACATTGAGATATTAGTCCTAGGACTGTGCTGTAGAGAGCAGTGATACCTCAGTGTAGGGGAAAAAATTACAGTCTTGATATGCCAAAAATTTTCCAGGGCATTATATCTGTCTGTTAGGAAGCAATGAAATATATTAAAAAAAACTATCTGGTCTTAAAGAGTTTCTTCTCACTGCAAAATTAAGTGACCAGGCTTCAGTGTGAAAATGAAAAATCTGATAAAAGTCATGTCTGAATTGGCATCCTGTAGATAGAAATTACAGGGTCAGTTTTAATTAAACACCTGTAAGACCTGATTGTGGTTCTCGAATATGACGATGGTGAACAGAACATAAGATTAATATCTCTAAGACTGAATCCACTGTTAATTTAATGCCAGAATGAATATTGCCCAGAATTTTTATTGTGAGTTTGTTCCTTTGGGAATTCCTCCCTTCCAAGTGCAGTGGTTCCATACAATCAGGCACAGATCTGACGAGGCAAAACATTTAAATTGATCTGTATGAAATAGCCTGCCACTCTTACAGAGGAAGAAATTGCTTTTATTTTGCATCTCAGCTTGCAGTACAGTAGTGTGAACGAGTTTGCTACATTTCTTCCCATTATGATATCAAAAGCTACTGGTTACTCGTGGAAGTGTCTCTTGTTCTGAATCCTTGTGCTGTGAACTGTCATTAATGTACTTTTTCTTTCATCAGTCTCCACCACTTGTAATCTAAGTTTGTATCTTTTTCAATTTTGATACTGCATTCGCTCAGTCACAGAATTGGTCAAAGAGATTCCTTTATAGCCCACTTTAATGTCTTAATGTAAAAAATAGATTCTGGCTCTACTAATTTGTCTGTTTACTTGCTGAATAAAAAATTTTTTGCAGTAATAAAATTGACATCACAAGATAAATTTTCCAGACCGTGTGGAGCAGAACCTAAATCAAGAATTGGCACTGCTGAATTAGATTGCTACATCTGCTAGCTGGTGAAGGCCTGTCTGCTAATGCTTACTTAAATGAACATTTATTTGCACTTATGATTGGTTCATTATGGATAAACAAAGCTTGTTATAACAACTACACTTGTGGTTTAATCCCATTTTTATCAATATGAAAAATTATCACATACACTTAGCTCTTTGTAAATATATATATATGAAATCAGGAGGGATCTTTGGCAACGAGAATCACAATTTTTTAGGCCATATAATTGAGTCTTCCAATATAAATCATCATATAGGTTGTATGATTTCAAGTACGTAAGAAGCTAAAAGAGCAGTAAATAGTTGTGAAAAGGAACTCTAAAATGCTGTGATGGTCCAATTTTCTGTCACTGTGGTTTCTCTATCAATTGTCCTCACTTTTAAAAAGAGATTTCTTTTCCATCGTCCTCGTAATGGGCACAAACTGAAATGTGGGAAAAATAATAAGTCCCCTTTTTTTCCACTGTGAGGGTGATGGAACCCTCTAGCAGTTCGCCCAGAGGTTGCTGATGCTCCATGCTTGGATTTGGCAGGACACAGCCCTGGGCATCTTTTGAGGGTTGGCTCAGTAATCTCCAGAGGCACCTTCCAACCTCAAATAGTCTGTAAATCTAGAATATAATCTCAGCCTGAGTTGTGTTTTACATCCACCCCGCACAGAGAAGTGTTGGCTAAGTTACAGCTGGTCACACCGTGTTACCTGTGAGCAAAACAACGCCTGAACGTGGGAAACTCCTACAACACGGACTCCAATTCGTAGCTGTGCAAAGCTGTTCAGTAAGGGTAGTGCCACCTCGTTGGTTCCTTTGCATTGGCAGTGCAAATGTTTGGATTCAAATACACGCAGGAATGGTATAAACACAATTTTGTGAATATTTTCGCGGATCGCTCTGCTAAGTACTTTTTAATCTCATATTGTAGGCCACAGGTACATGCTACAATAGTTTCTAAATAACAGTTTTATGTTCTGCTGAGCTGCAAAGCTGGACATTTATTCTCTTGTGGGAGCTGCTCAAATATATGCTTTAACAAAAGCAGGGAATCTGCTCAGTAAATCATCAGCAGGTTCTGTTGTCTGCGGGATATGTTTGAACACCAGGGGAGTCATCAATTTTTTGTGATGATTAGAGGATTGTAATTTTCAAAAAATTTGTTGTCTTCATTTCCCCTGGGTGACATTGCTGGCAGCATATTTGATAGCAGAAGTTGTGTTCTTAGGTGTTTTGTGTCAGTTGTCTTTGAGTCACCAAGTTAAATTGTAGTAAAAAAGAAATCACTATTTCTACATCTTTCTCATTTTGTAAAATGCTTCCACCCTCCTGGAAGGTAAAGTTATAAGAAATGTGATAGGGACGGATAGGCAAATTTCAGTGCCAACCAAACAGCCACTCAAAAAAGAATGTCATCCTGGGAATACTCTCAGCTTAATTTAGCACTGAACAGTGTTTGAAGCCAAGTATCTGCTTTTGGTCTTGCAGGCAACAACGTTAAAGTATTGTGAAAGAAGAGATGTTTGTTCTCGAAGAATTGAAGAATTTCGGTTTAGTTTGGTTTTGGCAGTTTTCTCATCTCTGTTTCGGTTGCAGCTGTCAGTGTGTCATTGAGAACATTTAAATGTGTATATTAGAGGTATGAGAGGTAAAAAGAACATTAACTTCTCTACAATACCATTGCTAGTATTAAAATGTTGCTGTCAAGTAGAAATGAAATAAATCTAGGAGAGTTACTGTGAGGTACCTGTAAATGTACTTCTGCATTCATTTTAAAGAAATTGACAATTGACCCTTTCAAAGTTAGTTTTGAGATACTTTAGAGGGATAAAATCATTTTCTCAGACTCAAAGTTAAGTACAGATTAGTGCAACAATGATATTTCATTCAAAAACTACATCCCCACAAGAGATAGGTCATATACAGCAGATATGGCAGAGTTTTAGTTTAAAGAATGACCCAAACATGAATATTATTTAAAATAAGATTTCTGAATACACAGACATGAATATATTTGCATATGAAGATAGAGGTGCCACTGTTCTGCTGTTATTACATCTTCGTTACGTGACTCAGTCACCAGTGGTGTCCCTCAGGGGTCTGTGTGTGGAGGTGCCCCTGGGGGAAGGGCCCTGGGAGTTGAGGCATGGTTACACGGGGTTCCAGGCTCCCTGATGTTATCCTGTCCCGTATGGGCTATAGGTGTTCCCCCCGCCCCGAAAACTGTGGTTGTCCCATGGTTCCTGGGTCTTTGGTGGTCAGTCTGTGCCTGACCTGCCTGCCATGTGGTCAGAGAAGTGAAAGCATCCATGAACATCTACCAAAAATGTTGTTCCTGATTCTTTCTACGGGCCAAGTCTGCCTTCAGGGAAGGCTGCGCAGACCTCACCGCAGCATCTGTGCTGGAGCCAGTTCTGTTCAATATTTTTATTGATGACATGGACGAGGGAATTGAGTCTTTCATTAGTAAATCTGCAGATGACACTAAGCTGGGAGCGTATGCCGATCTGTTGGAAGGTAGGAGGGCTCTGCAGAGAGACCTGGAATGGTTGGATAGATGGGCAGAGTCCAGTAAGATGAAGTTTAACAAGTCCAAGTGCCGAGTCCTGCACTTTGGCCACAAAAACCCCCTGCAGTGCCACAGGCTGGGGACAGAGTGGCTGGACAGTGGCCAGGCAGAAAGGGGCCTGGGGGTCCTGGTCGAGAGCTGACTGAACAGGAGCCAGCAGTGTGCCCTGGTGGCCAAGAAGGCCAGCGGCATCCTGGCCTGTATCAAAACCAGTGTGGTCAGCAGGAGCAGGGAGGTCATTCTCCCCCTGTATTTGGCACTGGTGAGGCCGCACCTCGAGTGCTGTGTCCAGTTCTGTCCCCTCAGTTCAGGAAGGACGTGGAGACGCTTGAGTGAGTCCAGAGGAGGGCAACGAGGCTGGTGAGGGGCTTGGAACACAAGCCCTGTGAGGAATGGCTGAGGGAGCTGGGGTTGCTTAACCTGGAGAAAAGGAGACTCAGAGGTGACCTTATCACTCTCTACAACTCCTGAAAGGTGGCTGTAGTCACGTGGGGGTTGGTCTCTTTTTCCAGGCAGCAACTGACAGAATGAGAGGACACAATCTCAAAATACAGGTTGGATATTAGGAAAAAGTTTTTCACTGAAACAGTGATAAATTACTGGAATGGTCTGCCCAGGGAGGTGGTGGAGTCACCATCCCTGGATGTGTTTAAAAAAAGACTGGATGTGGCACTCGATGCCATGGTTTAGTTGAGGTGTTAGGACACGGGTTGGACTCGATGATCTTGAAGGTCTCTTCCAACCTAGACATTCTGGGATTCAGTGATTCAGAGATTCAGATAAACAATAAATGAAAAGCAAACAAGCAATCCCTGAAGTGCTGTAAAACAATATTGAAGCAAAGTAAGGAAGTTTTAAATACAAATTGAATCAGTTGATTTCTCAAAAACTGAGTTGGTGATGGCATGACACTTCTTCAAGCTGTCAGGGTGCATATCTGTGCCTTCTGCTAGAACAAATGGCAGCACTCAGCTAAAGCCCCTACAGTGTTGTGCCAGGTTTGTGCTGGGTTGCACCCTGAGGTGGCAGCCTGTGTCATCAGCCTGGCACAGAATGGCTTCAGTGTCTCCTTACCAGGTCCCTGGTATGTTGTGTGACAGGAATAAGCACTCTGATGGAATACAGTAAGCACTCTGGCATAAAATTTACATGAACAAACTGGAAATAGCATTTGCTTAAATATGGGACTTGTAATTAGTAAAGCACCTTCTAATGCCTGAAACATGCTAATGAAGCTAATTTATTGCTATGTTAATTGATTGGTCTAATATCGAGACATTACACAATATTTATCTTTCAGTTGAGCTGTGTTGCCAAGCACTGGTGATTGTTGAAGTAAAAATATCTTAGATATTTAAAATTTGATTATCATGTTCAGATAATGCAGGAAGTTTCAATGCAAAAATGTGATATTCTTTTGTGGAATTTTTGTTGATGATAGAATTAAAATACTTGAATTTGAGTGGATTGTTTTTAACAAACAGAGAGATGTCTCACTGTTATTCTTGGGTTCTGCATTCCTCACTTTGTAACTGACAGTTTTGGTTTTAGTCTTTCATAACCTATGATGCTTGACATCAGACTTAAAAAAAGCATCATCCTTGTTTTGATCTAAGTGAAATGTGAAGAAGTAGGACAAAAATTGTTTGGTCAAAGTATATGAAAATTCAAGCTTTCATCTCTTTCCCTTCTGCAAGAGCTGCCTGTTACACTGCGTTTTGTGTTTTGTGCGACGTTGAAGATGTGTGTTACATGGCATTCTTCAAACGTCTTAAATTTTTCCTTTCCCTGCTCTGGGTAGTTGAGAGGGTTTATGGATGTTAGAGGGAGAAGAAGAAAGAAAAAAATACATCAGGAGGAATAGAAACAGTGGTAAAGTGGGCAAGGAAATGCAGGAAGAAAGAGGCATGGGATGCTTGATGTTAAAAGTAAGGTGGGTTGAATATGGTGAGGAACTGTGGATAAATACTGGTACTTTAGGCTTACTAGATGCATTTGGCATTGTACAGCTGGTTTTATCCAAACATACGAAGATGTTATGATTGTGAGCTTTCATTTTCCAATGGATCTATCTGGGCTTTGACTGGCGATTTGTGAAATAATAAAAGCTTTGTATAGGACATCAAAATCTGAAGCACATTCCCATTGATCTTTCAAGTCAGTCAAGGAGCATTTATTACAAGTCTGCTGCTCCTTTGCACAGGGTAAAGAGCTGTCCTGCATCCTCTGATTTCGTTCAGATCAAAGGTTTGCAAAATTATTGCTTTATTTCTTACAGTGGTTTGTCTTTTTAAGTGGTTGGAATAGGTGCTAAAATCTTTGACCTGAGCTAGGGAATGGTAGTTATCATGGCAGTACCATTAACAGCATTCACAGGCTTCAGACAGTTACTGTAGATGGAAATATATTCCAAATAACCATCAGCACTTAAGGCATTTGCTGATTTCAACTTGGTTCTGCTGTTAGTAGTTTTACGGACGTTAGCAGTCAAGTAACTGCTCACTGGAGTTTAAATGACATTTTAAAATCAGGAGGAATATTCTGCAGAGTCCCTAATGATTTACATGAGGCATATAAAATTACCAACAAAATATGCCTTTTGTATAAAAAGATTGTAATCCTTTACATGTCAGATAAAAATTAAAGGAAATGAAAATTTGGAGTCAGAATATATGTTTTGATATATTTAAAACTATTTTTGTAATTGCTAATCATCTTCTCAATTGTTAAAGTAAAAAGGACTAGAAAATTTGTTTGGTTTTCTTAGTTCTTTACTTCTGTCAGCTGCATTTCTATAGGTTTTTTCTTTCCCAGCAGTTGGTCTTATTAAATTTGCCAGCAGTGCCCAATGTAAATAAGTTTTATTCAGGTGAAAGAATCTGTTTATGTCTCTTGACTCCAGTTTTCTTCCTTTTGCCCCTAGTTTCTTGCTCTCAGTTGCATTTTCTCAATCTTTCAGTTTTAAGGCACTACTGAGTCAAAAGTGTTTGAGTGTTCAGAAGTACAACTGAAAGGACTTTGTCCTGCAGGTATGGGTGACAGTGAAAGTATCACAGAAACTCGTCCCTCTAAGCTCACCCTGATGAAACATCTCAGTGTTGCAGTGTTCCAGGACAGAGGCACCTCAAATAAAAGGAGTTCTTAATTTTTGTCTTGGTGTGATGCTCAGTAAAGCTGGTGTGTCATACAGCAACTCCATAATGCTGAAGGGGTTTCTGTATTATATTTATTGCCTCACTATTGAGTGTTACCATTTAAAAAAAGAATCAACTTCACTTTCAAATAGTGTGACTTACACCAATTACCATCTTAATAAAGACAGTGAGACTTGCTTTGCTGAATTAATTGCTATGAATTGTTCAACAGGCCTCACAAATAGGTGTTTATTAGCATATTTCCATCAATTAAGTTTTTATCATGCTTCTTTATATTCAGAGTGACCTTTACAGTGCTTAAGAGAAGAATAATTTAGTGCATACTCTACAAGGATTGAATACTCTCCAGTCACCACTGGAAACATTTGAGGGCTTGTGATCTTTACAGTTGCCTTGGAATAAACTCTTGTTTCATGCTGCCTGAGAAAATAAGAATTATGTTTAAAATTACTGAAACAAATGAGAGGGAGGCTGTGGTACGATATTTCTTTTGCATGTGTAGAAATGCACAGGAAATGCTCTCCATTGCATTGATTGAAAAAATGGGGCAAAAATAGAAAGCAAGTGGATTGACAGCAACAGTTATAAAGCACTTGATGTGTGCTGCTGGTAGCTAACTGGTACATATTGGTTTCCTTTATAATCACACAATTTATCAAGCTCTGAAACAAATAGAGATTATGTGTAAAACAGCCATGGTCAATGTTACAGCAAACTTCCGTGCTGTACAAAAGGAGCTTTTAGCTGTGCTCTGCATTTTGTGATGTTCGATTCCCATCTGTCTTTTGCAAGAAACTGGCTGGATCAGGATCCTTTTGAATGGCTTTTTTTTCTCATTGGGCCCATGAATTCTATCATCACTTTCTATCCTTTTTCATGTGACTTAACAACAGGCTTTGTAATGAAAGATCATTCAGAGGGACGAGTTGTGATTCTCAGCAGCACTTTCTTCTTCCTTGCTCCTTTGCTGCTTGCCAACAAACTCAGCAAGTCCTTAGCAAAAGACAGGGTTTCTGAACTCTGGGGTTTGTGTCTCTAACTCACTGAACTTGTAGCAGTGCAAGAAGAGGTTAAGATTCTTCTCATAAATGAACACAGAGCCAGTTAAGTTTTGTGTCATTACAGTGATCCTGTTTCCTTGGTTACAAGTCACATGCATTCCCTTGTTAAAAGTGAATTCTTTATATATTCAGGCATTTCTGTACTGAGCAGGTGTTTCTGAATTTGGTAGAAGAAATGGGCTCTAGAGCCAGGAAAGAAAGTTTCATTTCTGAGGTTGAGCACACCATTCCTGTCAGCACATTTACTGCACACTCACGTCTGGCAGGGATTTGCCAAGGTGGATTTAGTTAGCTAATCAGAAACTATTTCTCATTTTAAACACACACGGAAATCCTGCTTCTATTTTGTCCGTACCTAACTCATAAACAATGGATCCAGTATTTTTTAAAGCTCCTTATGCCATTTTTGGATCTGGAACAAATTTCTGCATCCGGGCTATGAAAAGTGGAATGCTAGAAATGCTAATAGAGTTAAGTGTGCAGGACTTCAAAGTCCTGTCCTCATTCTTGATAGCATATCCCACTTTACTGTGGGATAAGGTATGGAACAATCAGTTTACTTTTTTTTTTGCTTTCAGCAATGTTGACAGCCATCTTGAGACTGTTTCTTTGTAGTGTGGTGTGGTTTTCCTAAGTGAATAAAAGAATAAAGATGTTCTTGTCAGATGAGCTGTATGACAGCTGTACCTGACATTCAAATACAGAATTACTGTACCTTTCTTGTAACCATTGTAGTTTTCTACCAATATTCCTACTTTTTTCCCTTCTGATTATCAGCACTGGATAAGATATTGAATTAATGACATACAGGAATGGAATTTAACTCAAGAAGATGTCATTATCATTACATGTTAGTGCACAGCACAGTGTCAAGGTTTAAATTAATTTAACAGCAGTGCATAAAACCAAAAAAGTCTAGATTGCAACAGTCTGCAGCTGTTCACCAGAGTCATTCTTTTAATGAGTGACATGTTCAGTAAGAACTTTCAAGTGAGGTTTTCAGCCTGGAGGAGTGTACTGAAAATACTGGAATTTTTCACGAAATATATTTGGGGAGGTAGAGCAATAGAATAAAAATATTTCAAATACTGGGTAGGATTTGCTCACTGAGCTTGAGCAGTTCAGTGTCACGCTGTGATTGAGGTCTGGGTGGTTGAAAACCAGAGTGAGTCAATAGGGACTTGAGGCCTATATTGTAATAAAGGAAATATGAGACGAGGGCAAACTGAAACATGAAACAGTGAATTGATTTGAAAGGGATAATTTGATGTTGTTAGTGATGGAGGGAATTGGTTTACATGGGGAGCTGTGGGAATGATGATTTCTGGACAACAGAGATTTGACTCACCTGTGTAGAATCAACTTAGGACAGGAGTTTGTTGAGAGAAGAGTTGGGCATGAACAGGAGCAAACAATAGCTGGGTTTTGGTGAGTAGCAGTGTTGTGGCTGTCAATGTGCATTATTATAGAAAGAAAACTGGAGAAGGTAGGGAATACAAGAATGAATGAGTAAAATAAGAGTAGACGAGTGCTGTAAGATGTAATAACAGCAAGAGAATGAGTGAGACAGTTTGGACTGATTGAAGAGAATGTATGTTAAAATGAGGTGAAAAAGGGAAAATGGTGAAAAAGAATGTAAAGAGAGAGAGCACTTACACAGGATTTATTTTTCTTTATTGCATTTTATGCACACACAGAAGAAGCCATTTCATTAGAAGTGTATTGGGATTTTCTTTCATTTTTTGAAATGGCAGCGGTACCTGAGCTAGCAGTGAAAGGTGTTCACCATAGGCACAGGATTTTTATTTAAACACTGTGTAGAAGGTATTTTGTCTTCTGAAAACAAACCTTGAAAAAAATAAGCATGGGTGATTCTGGTGTTTTAGAACATTCTTATTGTGTTTAAAGATTCAACTCCATGTAGGATCTTGGGGTGAGAAGGTCTGGTGCAATCAACATTCTGCATTCAGGTATTACTCCATGTACAGAGCAAAGTAAATGCCTGGCAAGAGGAGATCCCTCTGCTTTGGTTGTCTGACCAGCTTGGTGGGCGTTCAGTGGACCTGTTCTCTGTGTGCTGCGATGAAACTGCCTCTCATCCTTTAATCCTCAGCTCTGTAAGCTTCCATTCTCTCCTTTTTTGTACCCTGAATATATTTTTGTGACGTGCCTTCAGCGTAATTCAGGCTGATTTTTTTTAAAGTACTGGAAACTTGGAAAATGCACAAGCAATCATCTTCTATCTTCAACTTCATTGTCTGCATACTTTAAAATCAATTTTTGCTCATGTAAACATTTAGTAGATTCTAAAGTAAGTTATATGTTGATCCTCTCCGTTCAGCAGTATATGTACTCTACTCATCTTGAAACCCTAGAATCTGTATTTCCCCAGCAGGAAACAATTTCTTTGTGCAGTTCTAAAACTCTGCTGTCACTGTTCATTGGTGTCAGGATACTGTAAGTGGATATATGAAAGTATGAAATGTGCATGTGTGGGGCATATGCAAATACTCACAAAATTAAATCTAGGTGGCACTTTTAATAATATTTAAAATGCAGATATTTGTGGTATCATCTGTGTCAATTTACAGTGCTCATTCAATTTACAGTGAACTGTGGAAGAATATAGGCACGAGATCCACGTGCCGTGGAGAGCCAGCCCCGCGGGGAGAGGGGGCCCTGTTTGGGCAGGGCTGGGGGTGGCTGGGAGCGCGGTGGCACCGGGGGCTCCCTGGGGCTCTGCCTTCAGCTGTGGGTGCTGCTCAGTCTGGGACAGAGCCCAGCTCAGCCAGGCCTGCCTGGAGCTTCAGCCTGCCTGGCAGCCCCACTTCCCAGTCTGTCTCTGTGAAAATCAGTCTCACTGAGAGCTGGGATAGGTGCATTCTGGATTCTCTGTTCAGCAGCTCTGGGCTGGGTTAATGGGCTCTTTGTGCTGTGTTTGTCTCCAGAAGCAACGCCACGGTGTTGTACTTAAATCTTGGATAAAACAAAGACATGTTTTAGTTCTCATGCAAAATGATAAATCAAGAGTTGCAAAGTGTAACCATGAAAACAGTCAAATAGAAACCAATGTCTATAACCTGCTCTCCATTAACCTCATAGCCTGCACCTGATTTCTGACAACTGCAGAACACTGACGTCGAGATTTTCACATTAGAAAGAGTTTGACATCTCTACAAGATTGGTAAAAATTTTTCTAGTAAGCACATAGAACATATTTCTACTTGAATAGCTAAGAAATATAACAGGGCATTTCCTTTCTTCTTCCCTTCAGATGATAGTACTTATCAAAGATTCAGATTTTTTTTATTCATAAACAAGTATACGTAATTTGTAAAGGACACTAAGTCTAGTTATTTCTTTTTACTATGTAAATCACTTTCTGGCATGATCGTCTGAGTAGAATTCTTTTTTAAAAGTTGCTTCAATAATATACCTAATTTAATGAAAAAGAGTTTTATTTTCTATGTGTTATCCTATTTTTTCTAGTAAATGGGACAAGATATGTCTGGACACTTTATTTCCTAGTTATCTTCTCTGTCTGTAACAATTTGCTCCATTATTCTGCTGGAATTGACTTTTTCAGAGGAGGAGAGCACAGAGGAGTTTGCAGCTCAGTCAATCAATAGTTGAGAATGTGCTAAAATGCTGGGAGCATAAGCCAGCTCTGTGTTCTTGCTGTATGACCATGTCTACCTTCCAGCATGTGGGAGCTCTCGTACTTGGAACTACCAAAGCTGTGTCTTTTTGTCCCTTTTCAATCAAAGCCCTAAATATTAATACAATGTTTTAAACTGGGCATGTAATTTTCAATATAAAAAGCCAACAAATATATAGAATTATGTTGCTTCCTAACGCATATTTTTATGTAGCATCCAAGTCATCAAAGAGGACCAGACTGCCTCCCCCCCCCAAAAAAATCAAAGTGAATATTTTAATTTGATGTGAAGATAATTTTCTTCTCAGTGTAATTTTTTAAGCTGCTGAGCAGGTGAGAGAACACTAAATTGCCTCTGTAGTGACTGGAACAAATGCATAATGGGACATGTGGATGATAAGAGCCATTTACTGGTTGTTCAGGACTGGCTCAGATACCTCACTCTGTCACGTGCACACCCCACAGATACCTCTGATGGAGCTGTGTAATGTTCTTTTCACAAAATTTGCCCTTCTTGAGCCTATTTCTTGGCCTTGCCCAAATCTACATGAGTTCCCTGTAATGAAATTGTGATTTTTAAAGCTTACTTTTTGGCTTACTAAACCCTACAAAACGGTTTGTAGTATTTATTCTACAGCTGCATTTAAACTAGCTGATCTATAACTGCTTGTTAAGTTTCTCTTTCTGGAGCTTATTTTAAGAAAATTGCCAGCTTTAGATGTTTACAGTCAAATCTCAGCATATGAAGATTGCATAACAGCCAGCTCAGGAGGTGTATTTTGGAGAACTTACAGGTAGGGGAAGGGAACCATCTGCAGGTCCCTGACAGAAAACAAGTTTCCAGCAGGAAGTGTTTTGAACACTGTTGATGTGAACATGTTGTTTTGTAAGGAGCCATCTGGTCAGTGAGAGCAATCTGTGTGCGAGTGCAGGTGGATCCGGGAGCTTGGGGATCCAGAACCCCAAGTTCCCTCTCCTGGTCCTCGGGACAAGGCCTTGGGGAGCTCCCCCTGTGAGGATGTGCTGATCCACTGCGGCCAGCGAGCCTGGATCCCACGTCTGAGCTCTGTGTGGGAATGGCACAACGCTGGAAGGAGGAGAAATTCCCCAAGGTCCATTCTCCATCCAGCTGAAAGCTGGTAGGGTGCAGGTAGGTGGGGTGGCGTGAGGGCTTGGGGCAGATGGGATGGTGTGCTTCTCCTGTGGACAAGTTCTCATAGCCCACAACTCTTCTAGTGGTGTTTTTTTAGATTAGAATTTGAAATGTGCAACTGAAGAGGGAATTAATTCTTTAAATATATGTTCACAGAATGAATAGAAACTGATTAATGGAACTGAAAGAAACCAAACTAAATACTATCTTATTTATCTTATATATTGTATTTATAATATATTTAGAAGTTGCATAGCATGAAACTGTGGCACTTAAAGATGTTTTTGAAGCCATACTATTCTCACAAAGAGTGAGGTTATTTCTACTCCTGATTTTCTTTGATGTGTTGAAAGGAACTTAAGGGCTTCTTACTTGCTTTAACCAGTCTGCATGGCAAAATACATTACTTAAACTACACTGGCATGGCCTGGGTGATGTGACCTGTACAAAAGCCCGTCTGGAGATTCATGAGTTTAATTCTTTTCTTAGTAAAATCTTACATAGAATCATGAAACTGATAGACACAGTTTATAACAGATAACTCCGGTACAAATGAGTTGCTGAAATTCAGAGTGTATGTTCAAGAGCAGGACTTGAATTTGCAGATGTTTACTTGAATTCTATGAATAGAGGAAGCTTAATAGAGATACTTGCCAACAACGCAGACCATCTAAAAATTACTTTTCTTCTATGAGTTTCTAAAATGTGGAAGGTTCCCAGACCAGCAGATGTGCACTGGATGTACAAAGGCAGCATCTCCAGTGAGAACAGGATTTCAGGGATTTGTTGTTTGGGAAGCAGGGTCTGAGTTACAAGACCTACCAGGCTGGCTCTGCCTCCTTCTGGTCAGGGCATAGAGCACTGTTCTCTCTTCAGTTCCCAAACACCCATTGTCTTATCACCAAACTGCCTTTCTGATACTCTGTGAAATGGAAAATGGCATTTTTCAAAGTATCTGATGCAGAAAAACAACGAACAGCCCCGCTAAGTCCCTGCCTGCTTTCATTCCTGCCTGGTGCCTGTCCCAGGGGGGCACTGCTGGTGTCTGCACATCAGGCTGTGGTGCACGAGGAGCTGCTCTACATTCAGCCAAGGGCCCTTTTGATATTGGGTGGTTCCCTGTGACATCTGCAAACACTTTTGGCACAGGATGGCATTTGCAAACAGTTTTGGCGTGGTGTATTTCTGTAATGCATTGTCAGAGATATTGCAAGCTGAGCTCTCAGGCATGAGTTTATGATGTTTGCTCCAGGTCCCCTGAAATGTCAATATCTCAGTGCAATTGCCCTTGAGAAATCTGTTCTGGAGGGGAAAAAGGGGAATAATTACAGCAAATACACTGTTCTTTAAATCAGAATGAGTGTGCGCAAATGTATTCCCATATGTAAAATTTACATAATTGCTTGAATGGCAGAATTAGTAGAATGGTTTTTAAAAAAATAATTTGCTAATGAAACAACATGATTTTTTTTCCTATTAATGCAACCGTTAGATTTGGAGTATTGCAAGAAAAACTATTCTATAATGCTTATTTCACTGGGAATAAAACAAAAGATTAAGTTTAATTACTTTTCCACAGTAGAAGAGATTTTGAGGAATGAAAGAAGCTATGCTCAGAGATGGAAAATAAACTTTATTCCTTTCTCTTAACATATGAAGCAGTAAGGAATACTCATGAAACTGTGGTTTAGAACAATCTGTTTATACTTCTTTTATTGCAGTCTTCCAGTGCTTATTCATACTCCTTTCTGTGTGGCACTGACAGTAATGGATAAATGGATGCATCCATTCAAATGCATAAAGCAAATAATCTTCGTAAGGGAGGTATCTTTGTACTTGTGCATGTACTTGGCTTTAATCCAGACCATAACAAGTTTGTTTATGCCCAACTGCACAGTTTTTCAAAAGGAGGTGGGTTATTTCTTTTCCTCATTTGAACTTGTATTGAAAAATATTGCAGCAGCAGCCATCAGTTTCTCCTGTGAAAACAGCAGGAATTAGCTACAGGCCATCACTGAAATTCAAAACATCCTACAGAAGCTTTGTTCCTTGGTTTTGCTTATCTGCCAGCTGTAAATATAATCCTTTCAATTCTGTTGTATTTTGGGTTCTATTTTTGTGGTGTATTTTTAATATGTTTGTCACTTCTGTGGTGGTAGCAGAATCCATGAACAGTTAGCTGAAGTATCCGAGAATAACTTGATGTAATTATAGGTACTTGTCTATTAATAACAAAAAATTCATACTATGCAGGCATTCTTCCCTGCCATAGCCCTTCACATCATTAACCAATGAGTAAAGGACGTGATTTTGGCTGGGTTTTTTTTCACTTTAGACTGCTTTAGACGTCTCCAAATACATCCTCTGTAGGTACAAATTAGGCCAGAGGTCAGTTCAGAAATGCCAAATGACCTGAACTCTTGAGCTCTGTGCAGAAATAACAGAGGTGGCTTCCTCAGGCGGTGCTGGGCTGTGTGCAGCAGCAGGGGTGGCACAGATTCCCAGATTCCCATCCTCTCCACGCTTCCACTCCCTGTTCCTGCGTGGCCCTCACCCAGGGACAGCACCCAGAGAGAACTTTGCATATTTACAGCATCAGTCTGACATCAGGCCCTGCTGGTCTGTGAGGATGGAGCCACAATAGCTGCACAAAATGCAGATCTGCTCTATAGCTAAACAGGCTTCTTCAGTTTACTCTTGCTCAAGTAACCCAATTTTACACAGAAATTGCAGGAAGGATTGGTACTGGGATGGCTGGGGTCACCACCTCCAAGAGCAGACCAGAGTCATTTTTCTTCAGATCTTCACATATTAATTACACAGTGCTCCACAGTTTGATTATACCAACAGCAGTATGAAGGTTTATTTTTAGAACAAGGTTTTAGCAGTGTAACACAACTACACTTAAGAGTTTAGTAAAACTCACAATATGTAGTAAAAAGAGACCTGCTAATCTTCAGGTCTGAAAGTTAGAAGTAGGGGCCTTGCAAACAGCAGAGCCCATTTCTTGCTATTCCATGTCTATCTGGCCTCTGAATATCGTTTATCAAATTTTATTCTTAAGAACTCATAAATTAATTCTTTATAAGAGAGTTAATTTATTAGTCTTAGTACAGTAAATCTGGTAATTAATATATATACACTGAACAGCTCTAAATGTCTGACTTAGAAATCTTTCAGTAGAAGACTCCTACCTTTTAAAAGAGATAAATCCTAAAGTATCAGCTATTGAGAATAGCCAGGTATGACCAAAGGGAAAGAGAATAGGGTTGGTTTGCATTGTCAGGCAGACTGAATATTTTATCATATTTTTACTGTTAGTGCTACAGCTGAGTCAAAATGCATCTAAATCCTCAGGGCTCCAAGAAAATCCAGTGCCCAGTGTTTCTAAGCACAGGGCAGGGATAAGATGAAAAGGCTTCCAGTCTGCCTGTGGAGCTGTCACTGCAGTCAGGTTCTGTGTCACCTGAGCAGGGCACAAACAGCCTCTCCTCGCTGCTTCTCAGGCCAGCACAGCACCACTGCAGGGAGAACTGCAGGCACACGCTTCCCCTCCTGTCTGCCAAGGCTGTTCTCCTGCTGGCAAAGCAGAACTACCCTGACAAAGATAAAATTCTGCATGATCTCCCAGCCTTCGCTGTGCCCGTGTGATACCGACCTCTGCACACAGGTGCTTCACTGAGCTTCCAAACCAGGGACAAGGGTCTGCTATTTAGTTCAAAATTTACTTGGAGCCATAAAATGTCCTCTATCAAGGTTGACTGTTCTTCCTAACAGCAAAATCTTCATGTGGCCAGAAGCCACAAAACTCAAAGAAACAAGAAGGGGATTTCATAGGTAAATGAAGAAAGTGCCTGTCTTGTGATCCTGTGATTTTGTAATAGCTTCCTTCTGGCAAAACTCAGCTGGCCTCCAGAAGCAGATTCTTTGGGCAGCAGTAGCCATTTACGGGCTTCTCCAGGAGCTGAGAACTGAGAAGGTTCAGCAGCTGCCAGGAATGTCACTCCAGCCCTGGAGCTACACTGCAGTGGCTGCCAGCAGTGGGAGAGTCACGGCTGCTCACTGGTGTCCTGAATGGATTCTTCTCTAATATTCTGGCAAAGGAGCAAGCTTATTGCAAATCTGATTTATTTTTATTTTGAACTCATTGGCAAAGTTCTGAGTTATAGAGGGACCCAAGATGATACACTTTTTAAAGGCTCTGAATCTGATGATACCTGGAGAGCTGACCCCAAATTTCAGGAGCTCCTGGCCAGCAGTGCACCAAGCATTGAACTCCCGCTGGAGTCAGTAGCAGATTTTGCTGCCTGCTGACCTAATTTGAAGTCATAGAGAAAAAAAAAGATGAGCTGAATTTATAATGGACATTTTCTTCTTTTATAGAGAAAATAATTAAAATATGATTAAACAGAAAATGTGATTTTGGCTGCTGATTACTGTGGTCATCTTTTTGCTGGCCAGCCTGATGCTTGTTTAGTTTCTGTCTAATCCATCAAGATCGTTGCACCCCAAGCTGGCTCCCTCAGTCATTTACCAGGCAGTGTCATTCTTCCATGAGCTTCCTTTTCTGTCTTGGATTAAATGTAAACATCAGTCCCTGTCTTCATTACCAAGAACAAAGTCAGCATTTCCCTTGTTATTCTGTTGATGGTACTCATTTATTTACATATTTCCCCATCTTGATTACTTTTGTTTATTTAGAGAGTACAGATCTAATTCCACTGTGCCAAGTCTCAGCCCTCTCCCTGTGATTATGTTGCCAGGTGCAGATGTACTATTTTCTACGAGCTTATCCAACTCAGTGGAAATTTCTTTTTTATCTTAGGAAAACTAAATAATGGGCTAAAATGAAGAACAATTTAAAAGCTCCCAGGGGCTGAGATTATGACCTATATTTTTGAGGTTTTTAGGTCATGGATCACTATTCGTATCAAGCTTATGGTTGGAGTGCAAAACCATGCCCTTAGTATTTAAAAAATAAAACCCAGAAAGCGTGATTGCTATAGAGCAGTGTTCTTCACATTATCATTGCCACCATATTTTCCAGAAAAGTTAGGGTTGTGATTCTAGGAGCAGCTTTTAAGTTTGTTCATTTTTTTACATTCATAGCTGTTATTTTGAACATGACATTGATTCAAATCTGGATCTGACCCCGAGAACGGTCACATCAGCTCTGTCCTGCCTTTTGCACATGTTAATGTCATGTGTAATCTTCATGAGAAATGAAGATACTTTAGAGAAGCAGCTGATACCTCTTAACTTGATGGAGCAATTAAAACTCAAGCACTTCCTTGGAAGATCAAAACAACATGTTTTGGTCACAACTTTTCTCTCTCATTCCATTTGCTTCTATGGTAATTTTAAAAGAAGGGGCTTGTTCTTAAAAATAAAATAATGATGGTAATTGCTTGTGTAGGTTGTTTTTCATGAAGGGCAGTTTACTGGCAAAACTCAAAGCAAAGAGAGCTAAGTTGCATTATTCCCTTGGAGACTATTTAACTCACTGAAAGCTGCACATGCCAGTGCTTTGGGGCAAATATTCCTGCCTGGCTGGATTTGGATCAAAGAAGAGTGAGGGGGCATGGAGGGGACAGAGCCCCTCAGCAGGGACACAGCAGCCAGCTCGCTCCACCAGGGCCATTGCCCAGCTCAGAGCTGAAGCACCAGGAGCTGTTTGCTCCCAAGCCCATGGAAAGCAGGAGACTGGTAACTGTGCTGCCTTTCCCAGGTGGTGAAATTAGGTGGTGTTGAAGGCTGAAGGTCTGACGTGGTAAAGTAAGGCAGGAATATGAACCAAGGTTTTTATTGCCATTAGTCTCAGTGCATTAGTGAGCTCAGGATCAGGTAAATGATAGGGAACGGCCAAACTTCTGGAGCAGCTTTTAAGTTTGTTCAACAAAATATATACAAAAAATATATACAAACCCCCCAAATATATAAATTATAAATGAATGTAAATCTGTGTTTGGTGATTTCTGTCTTCCTACGCAGTTAGCTGTGCAGGGATTGTTTGCCAGAACACAGGGTTCATGCATTCTGTCATTCTGTCTGGGGCATCACAGAACATGGACAGTAACCATTCCCAAATGCAGAGGTCATTGTGCAGGGGAAAGCTAACCCATGGGAGTATTAAGTATAAGTATTGCTTAGATGGAAACTGGTGAAAGGCCACTTTTGCAGGGTTCTGAGCATTTCCTGAGTGTAAGAATGTATAACATAGATATTATTCAGTTATATAACTATTAGATACAGTAACCATCTTGTTATGCCAACTTCAAAGTGAAGTTAGTGGGGAAAAAATATTGTGTCATCAGAGTTATGTACAGTGTCATGGTTTACAGAAATATTCAAATAACAATGCAGATGTTGATGAAGAAAGTCTTCATGCTCTTATGGAAACAATTGTAGCATGTGAATGTTCAAGTCAGGGTACTTTGAGTTATAACAAATGGAAACACGATTATGTGTCATTATTTCACTGCAAGAAGAGATCAAATACATCATGGGTGTAGAAGTGTGTATGTGGGAGTAGAAGGAGCTGTACTTTAACCAAATGGTTGGACAGAATATTAGAATTAATGTTTTTCATTTCTTGAAATTTCATTTCAGGTCTAATCTTGATGGGAAATGATTATTCAGTTTGTAACCTGACAACTTTGCTCTAATAGTGTCTTCAGGATTTTCAGTGTCAAAGTGTACTATAGAGGGATTCTCTTTCTATCTCTTCTGTTAGTAACTGGCTCTTCAAACATCCATATCAGACATTTGTATTAATAAATGGAGATCACAGTTTCTCATTAATAATTGTATTTAATTTCTAAAAAACTGGGAGCCATGGCAGGAAATGTGTCTCCAATTATTTTTACACTTCAACAACTGGAAACAAGGATTTTACCCATTTGACTGCAAAGCAGGAGTTACTACAGTGTGTGAAATGATTTGGTGAATTCAGAACCTTAGTTAATAATGCCACTAAACAGGTGTCTTATCTGATTTTAATTGGCACAAGGTGCTGAGATATGTTGCACTGTCAAGTCAGAATTAGTTCTCAAGTGTCTAATAAGGATCTCCTGATATAGTCTGGGCACTGCTTAATGGTGCCTTTTTGAGGAGCTGCTTGCCTGAGCACCACATTAAATGCTGAGGTTATAACCAGAATTCGATTATTATAATGACTAACACAGTATTAATAACACAAGAAGCTGGCAAAAGTCACCAAATTTATCTGGCAGCAAATGCCTTTTTTCATGAGGTGTGTTTAATGTAACTCAAGTAAAACTAGAATTATGAATGTCTCCAGAGAAGCATTTACATGTGAGATAGATCTATAGATAGATACATTAAATGCCTGATCCTGAGCTTTGCTACACTCCCAAGATGTGCTTATTACTTCTGTTCTCTGATCAGGGGCTGATACAAAAGTATTTCCAATTGCAGACATGTTTTACTATTTTTATCAGAAACTTCTCTCTCTAATTTTATCCTGAAGAATAGACAGTGAGCTGGGAAATGAATTTCTTCGTGTAAACGCTCACAACATCAGCCAAGAGAATACTGCAGTTCCATATGCTGAGTATGTAAAGAAAACCCCACAAAATACAGTTTACATTTGGATACAGGGAGAGCAATAAATCAAAGGTATGAATAAACCAGCAGCTGATGAAAAGGACCGGTTATTTTAAGCAATTTTCTATAGATGCACCTCAGGCAGAACTTGACACCAAGACAAAATCAATGAAACTGAATCGTTTGCCAAACAAACGCTGGGCAGATCAATCAGGAATGCTTAAAAGCTAAACAATGACCCGGTGGGAAGGAAGAATTGATTGCCTCAGCAGGTTGCTTTTTTCTTCAGAATGGGCCAAGGTTAGAATGTAGAAAAGAACTTGAGCCTTTAATACGTGGACATTCCACTGCTGAACAGGGCAGTTCCTGGCAAGCTTCTCTGAAAATTGGACCCTGCTCAGGCGTCTGTGGCTCTGAAGGCAATGGAGTGAAAAGCAGAACGTTGTATTAAAGCCAAACAGGTGTAGCTGGGGCAGGTGTAGGTAAGTAGGAAGTGCTTACTTAGCTCAGGAGCTCAGGGACTTGGGGCAGCCGGGCTGGGAGAGTTAGTGCAGCACAGCACTGGTTTAGATTTAAGTATTTTAAATTTGTATCTTAATCTGAGTAAAACAGTCAACTATAGGTGAACCCTAACTCAGCCCCCCCAGACTAACCTAGGCACTATTTTTACTGAATGTGACAAATGAGGGGATTTGCAAACCCTGTAGGTAATGGGGTATTCTTCCTTCTCCATCCCAAACACAGGGTGGCAAAAATAGATTTGTCTCAATTCCATCTTTATGTGCATTTGCCAGAAATAAAGACAGGATCATTTTAAGGTCTTCATGCCACTGCCCAGGAGTTCATGGAATATTTGACCAGTTGAACTGTCAGTACATTTTAGAAGTGTCTTGTTTAGTGCTGGAGACTTTATCTGGTATCATTCAACCTCAAGGCCACAACTAAATTATTAAATCTAATATTAGGAGACAGAAGAGATGGGAGATGAATCTTTTCCTCCTAGTTGATTACCATGTGTTTTGTGGGGTTGGTCATTTCGGTATAAAAGCCAGAGCTGAAGCAGGTAAGTGAGACGGCTGGTTCTCCCGTCAGGTTTGGAAAAAGGGAGGCTGAAAAGGGGCTGAAAGACCTTTAAATTTATGACTCTTTTTTAATACTTGAAACTTCTTCCCCTAGAACATCTGTTTCCATGGAAGTTGATCAATTAAATTTCAGCTCCAGTTCTCATTTCATGCTGAATGCATGAAGATGTAATTCCTCAGATATATATTGATTTCTGTAAACCTACATTAGATAATGATGTGTCGTAGATTGCCATTATAAAAATTAGCTAAGACATTTAAGATAAATTAACCTCTAATTTAGTTATTAGACATATCATGTTGTGGAGTAGCATCATTTACATTAGCAGAATTATTTGCAGTTTCTGTCCTTCGCTCACAGACATTGGTGTTCATGTAATTACCCTAAATGACCTGATTACCTCAGCCGTGCCTGGTAGGGCAGACTGATATTAATTCATCTCTCCTCATTTTAGGGGAACTCCTTCTGCCCCTTTTGCCCTTTTCCCTCTGAATAGCTTTGCTCCATTGGACTGGCACTGATGTCGTTTTGGGGACATGCCAGCAGGAGGAGCTTGTGCATTAAAATGTGCTTTCCATAAAGCAATCACCAAATTACAGTAATTGCACTCAACTCGTGCTCTCTTCTGCAAGGTAAAGCACCTTGTACCTGCCAGGGAACTCCGTGTGCCTCAGAAAGCCAAAGCTCTGTCAGCAGTGGCCATCGTGCTGGTGAATGAACCTATTTTAGATTGATCAAAGCCCAATGAGGTGAACATTTAATTTGGTATCATTGTTTATTTGATATTTAGATTACTTTATGTTTACATGTTCTGAAAAATATATATCTTAAAAAAAAATCACAACTCTCTGAAGCCAATGTCACATGCTGTGTTTTACAAGCATTACAGTATCAACACTGCATTGCTCAATCTTATAAATAGTATAAAAATTATGAGTAATAATATTCATGTTACTAAAAGAAATCCATGGTAATGAGCACAGCTGAAATTGGATTCACATGATCAGAATTCTCTACAGCAACTTAGATAGCATTGCTGATTTTCAGAATAAGAAATTATAGGGCCACAGTTGGAAGTCCAATTATCCTTGGCTACCAAAAATTAATAACATAGGCTAAATTAATTTTTAGACTTCTTATTTTAGTGACAAGAAAAACAAGGAACTAAAGATCTAACTTGTTCATCTGGTTATTGAAAAAGAGGAGGATGTAAGCCACAGGTATTTTATGCATTTTTTCACACAAAGGACTTCATAGTTACCTTGGAAGATTAAATACTAGAATAAGAATGTGGTGAATCTTGATTTAAGAAAATCCTTTATTATTTTCCATAAAGCTATTTCAGAGTTTTCTGCTTAGAAACTTAGACCAGTTAAATACTCTGCTATTAAAAAAACACCACAAAACTTTGTTGCTTAGCATCTGAATTGAACATAACTTTGCCATACTGTTTTTTTTCTCTTACCTTTGTGGGAGCAGCTGTGTGTGCACTGCAGTTCCAAAGCCAATGGCCAGGGCAGGACAGGGCCTTTTCTTGCACAAGTGCTCTGCTGCCTGCAAGTGAATTTTCTACTCAGTCCCAGGGCTTGTTAAAGGCTTTTGCCTTGCTAACATCTCTCCCATGTGGGTGCTCAAAACACCTCAGTGGGGCCTGAGTGTGCCTGTGGCTCTGGCAGGAGTGTCTGACCTGTTTGTGAGGAAAGTCACTCTGCAGGAAAAGGAACTGCACAGAGAACTTTGGGGATTGTTTTAAAATATACCTGTGGTTTTTTAATACGGCCAGAACTGCAGATGAGCAATTTCTCCCTTTTGGACTTGTTATCACACTCTTAAGATAGGTATTACAAGGCTGGGGTTTTTCACTTGTGAAAATAAGCTTGGCTTTGTATGCTGTGTAATTTTATTGCTTAGTTGAGTTGCTAAATGCAAAACGTAGTTTTATTTATTGATCTGTGTGTAAGCAGTTTAATTAAAAACCATGTAGAGTCCTGTAAAAGAATGGCAAAAGTACAATGCTATCCCTTTATGCTGTAGTTTTCCGAGGAGTCTATAGCCTGAATATCACCTAGGTAAGCTGGAATTTTCTGTTACTGCTTGTTTTTGAACTTAATGTACTTCTTCTCAGAGTCTTTTCCAAAAGGCTCATTCATGTAATACTGTAGTCTGTTGTGGGTCAGGAGACACTGAAGAATTCAGGGATGTATTACCAGTGTACTTCATCATGTAATGATACATCCATCCATGATTAGAGGATTGTTAATTGAGCATCATCCAAGCTCTTGTCTATTTTGCTTGTACTTTTATCACTTCAAAATGCTTTTCCCACCATTTCTGAACTGCAACTCATAGAGATCCGCTTTTATCCTGCAACTTGCAATCTTCCATAAAGTATTGAAAGTTCTACTAGTTCTCATTTCTGAAAGAGCCCATTTTGTAATTCACACTTGAGATACCAGTAGAAGGAATGCGATTCCGTGGTGTTGAAGACGTGTGCTGTACTTTGCAGTCATGTGCCAGGCTCTCATAACATCTGCTTTTTTCATGTTGGAAATAACGACACAACAATTTACAGATAACATAAAATGGCTGTTCTGTGTTTATTTTTTGTCTCCCTAGTGATATCCCACCCTCTGGAGAACCAGTAAGCAAAAGCAGTCGCTCGAGAGTGACCACCCGCTTCCCCAAACTGTCCCGCAGCCACCCAAGGGAGCCCCGGAGCCTGGAGCCTCAGAGTGGTGATCTCTGACCCTTCTCCTTGATTGTCACTGTGGGCAGCACGTACTTTTAAGTTGCTCTGTGATTCCTTCCTAGCCTATATTTATAATTTAAGCTCCTGAAGAGACTACAGCTGCATCAACTTAAATCCTGAAAAGAGACATTCATTACCAAGGGTCATATCCTGATTAACTACTTTGGAAGGCAGTAATCACTTTCTCAAAAGAATACGAGGGCTCTTCACGAGAGCTCAGCAAACTGATCGGCATTTCCTTTGTTTTGTAAAGCTGCACTGCACAAATTCTCCTTTGTTCCTCTGAAGTCCTTCTGTCACAATGAATTCCTTGTTTGTATTATGTTGTCCCATTTTCCATGTAGTTTTCTGTTCCAGAGAGACATGGGCTTCATGTCAAGACAATTTTTTTTCCTTAGTAGAACCTTTATGATGATCACTACTTAGTATGTCAGAAGGATGTGCTTAAAAGAACCTCACTAATTTATTACCTTTTGTAAATAGGAAGAGTGGGTTGTTTTGGTTTTTTTATTGTAAACCTCTGACACAAAAAGGTTTTTAAAAAACTTGACAATGTAGATGACGAGAAAAACATTATAGGTGGGAAAACAGCTTTTGTACATTTCTAGTTAGATATTCTCAATAGCATTCATTTGTGGGAAGTAATTCTTTACAATCAGAGAATGTAATAATTTTTTGGTGAAATTTCAGTCTTGCTGTAAGGCAGGTGCAATATTATTCATTTCTACAAACCACCACAAAGATACACAGAATTAGCATGCTACAAAACAGTGCTTTTAAGTCTTGGATTATGTTTTGTTATTAATTTGTTGCTTATGTTACAGAACAGTCCATCATTAACAGGGCTGGGTGGAATTCTTAATCTGATTTTGTAAAACCCTTCACATGGTGATGCTTAAAAATTGCCTGTAATGAAAGTGCCTGTTACCCATCACCTCCTATTGAAAAGTAATTGGTAATGCTACTACTGTAAGAGTAACTAAAGAATTGACAAGAATTGTTACAAGTGATGGAAGTCCTGACATGGATTAACTGGAATCCAGTTCAGTATCCATTAGCTGCACTGCCGTAGGCAGTTAATTATGTTTTAGCTATCTTCTTCTCTTCATTAAGTTTAAGCAGTGTATGTTCAAATTTTCTATCAGTTGTATTCTGCTTTTCCTTTATGTAAGAACATCTTTCGTCTCAGAAGTTTTTTTGGATAATGTTACTTAAATTAATGTATCTTGTAATTTTATTATCCATTCATTATATTAAATTTTCACATCTTATATTATTCTCCAGGAAAAAACAAGCTCATGATTAATAACAGACTTTGAACCTCAGTGCTTTACTAAAGTTCCAGCAAACTGGAACTTGTGTTCTGCAAACCTGTGAGCAGTGTGTGCTGTTCAGGGAGGTCAGTGGTCCAGTCATTTTCAGTGGCACCTCTCAAGTGAGAAGAGCTTTGTTACCCACAGTGAGTGGCAGCAGTGGGCTGCTGCCTCTGTGAGCCCCACGTGCTGCATTCCCACCACTGAAATACAGAGCTTTGGGATTGCACTCAACAGCAAAATGTGGCAGAGAGGAGTGGGATTCACTCTCCAGGTCAGAAATTTCAGTAGGTGAAATAATGTCACAGAAATGAAGCAGTATTTCTGTCAGTAAGAGATCTCAGGTACCACAGACAAACAGAAAAGCCCGAAGGGCAGCCTGGGAGCTGCTGTGTGTTCATTAACAGCTGAATTCCTGCTGCTGTTTTGTGTTAGTTACATGGGACACATACTAAGAAGAAAGAAAAGTGAGTAGATTGGCAGTTAAGTAGCTTCTCCAAACTCTTCAGTCTGATGCACTGCTGATGGTTTAATTTGTCTTTGTTGGAAAGAAAAATAGCTATAATGATGGTCCCACTTTGAAACAATTTCAACTCATTTTTCAGAAAGTGGAGACTTGGTTAATAGAAATATGGCATATGTACTAACACTGAACTGCAAGTAAATTTGAAAGAAAACACTGTGTGGAAACCTTCACGATGTATCTGTTACATGAAGCTGTATACATTTTCAAGAAATAATTCACAGATTTGAGTACTTCTTATTCAGCAAGTTGCAAATGGTAAGAAATTTCATTTACTGCAGACTGAATTCTTTTTAGTTGTTAAAAAGGATTTTTTTTATCTGCATTTGGCTCTTAAAATTATTTCGTTCCTGATTATCTTGCTTCTTGTAATTTTTAATGTATGTATGTAAATCACATAAAAATACTAAACTTGTTTACTGTGTACAAATTGCTCTTTGTTAACTTTGTATCAGTTCCTAAGATTACAGTCTGCAAACAATGTTCACTTGGTGATACAAGATACCATAATGGGGGCATTACTAATCCCTTTAAAAGCTCAGCTGTGGTTTCTCTAAAATCCCAGGAAATAATAAAATGAAAGCCTTTCTTCACAAGGTAGCATTCCCACTTTATACCCCTAGTTTTTTTGAAGACTGCTGAAGTACTCGCATGAGTGCAAGTAGGTGCCTACTGAAAGGAATGCCCAAATTTCTACCACCTCAAGACGTTCAGAAAGGCCCTTAGAATCCTGTGTGTCTGTTACAAATCCCACTTCTTCTGTTCATTCAGCAGAACCAGCAAAGCCTCTTGAAGAGGGCTGGTCAGTTGATATTAAGAATCCCAAGTAGGTATATTATTCTTCTGAAATGCCTGTAAGTGTAACAGTGATTCTGTCAGCGGAATGATTTTATCAGTTTATCCTGTTCACCCAATTCCATGCAGTTACAAATTTTGTACAGCTTTAAATTTCCTTTGGCTGACTCACAGCTCTTAACCCCCGTCCGTGCTCAGTGGGCGGCTCACAATGAGCTGCTGGGTTCATTACTAATGAATTATTAATTAATTCATTACTGACTGTTCCTGCTGGCACCAGTGGCCAGTGCTGTAATCCCGGGGCAGAGGACTCGGGGCAGGCTGGGCCCTGGAGCTGACCCTGGGAGCCCTGGGCTGTGGGCTGGTAGAGCCAGCCTGGAGTAATTATTGGTCTTGTTTGCATTTCATTCCTGCTTTGTCTTTAGATCCAGGGCTTCTCCTCTGGATCCTTTAGTGACTGTTCAAAATAAACTGTAAAGAAGTGGCACAGCTTTCACTGTAATGCTGTTGTGCAGTCACATCCACCATGAACACTTCCCTAAGACACAGAGCAGGCAGAGCTCTACCAGCTTTTGCAGGTATGGTCATCAGGATTCACAGACTCACTGTGGTTTTTCAGAATCTCATTTATTAGAGATTCTCTCATTCATTATAGAGAGTGCCATGTGTTGACTTGGCTTTTGCAAATTAAGTCAAAGTTCTCAATAATAATAATACATCTCCAAGGTTTATATGAGGCAGGATATTGACATAGTTATAAAGGCTTAAATTGATATGTCCATTAAGTCACATATTCTTAGGAAGATAATTTCAAGCCAGTCTTTTTAATGGAATATATTGTTGATGGGATAGTTGTAATCAAATTATACAGCCTTACAGAATCTACTGCAAGTCATAAACCATTGTGATTGAATTAATACAAGTAATTAGAGAAAGAACAGAATGGTACTAAAGAATACTGGCTCAAAACAGTGACCTATTGCTAAGGTGATTTTTTTTTTTTAACAATCATGTTTTATTGTACAGAATAATATCTACATGGTAGCTGTCTAATTAATTAATAAGAACCTACTAACAAATGGGGTTGACTGACTCAGAGCAGCAAGCTAATAATAAATGAGATTTGGTGAACTAATGATGCTTCTGCCAGGACATATTAATGTTTAAGAACCTTATATTTTGTTACCAGAATTAGTAATTGGTGCTTTTTGATATTGATGTCATTCTTTTTCCTTCAAAGAATGCAGGGATCTCAGTTCTGCTAGAAATTTCATGCCATTTCAAAAGTTCAACCCCCCCACCCCAAAATGTTTCACAGATAATATATACCTGTGGATAGAAATACAGTTACCTGCTTGAAATTACTATGAGAAACCTGTGGAACAGCTGTTTAAAAGAAAAAAAAAAACACTTTTTGACCAAATCCTGCTGCTATACGCCCTTGCAAATCTTGGAACCAGCCCTGGGCTCTTCCAGCTGGAGCTCTAGGATATATGAAAAGAAACTTGTTCCACACAAAACCACATTTTTCTCCTTGGAAACAATAGTAATGCTTCTGTATGGGATCTTGAGTCACTTCTGGAAATGTGATTAAACAGTTCAAGAAAGTAAAGGAGTTCTTTCCTTCACTTTCTGTAGGTTAGGGTATTTCAGTCAGCACCCTGCATCACATGAATATTAACTTGATTATTATTTTGTAAGTTCAGTAGTTTCATAGCATTCTGTATTCAAAGAAACACTTTACTATAGGAAAATATCTATATAAAATATAAAATATGTTTAAAATATCAATTAACCTGCTTTGTGTTTCACATACTGAATGGAGGATAAACCACTTGTTCTACAGTAGTGTGACACTACATTTCATTCATTTCTCACTCTGCACTAACTGTGCTTTTATGATCCAGTCATAGAGAACTTAGATTATTCTTTCTACAAAAATAATAAGAGCATACTTCCAATCAATATTAATGGCTTAGTTTTTCATTCATAATGGCATGACTTTATTCTAGACAACAGCACTGAAATGTTTAGAAAGGAATGACTTTTCCAGATTTACAAATTGCTGCAGATGACCAGACTTCAAAAAAATTTTATTGCATCAAAACAGAATTTATTGCACTTCCCTGTAGGGGAATCAATTCCTTTAACAAAATTTAAGAACTTATCTCCATGCCATGACTGTAGTTAAACTGTGATAAGTGGTTTTTTGAATATTAATCATTTAAGACACTAAAAATTATAAAAATGTAAGTGTGGTTGAAAATACAGTTCTGAAAGGCTGTGCTTTCCTTCTTAGTTAACACTGAGATAAAGAACCAAGTGTCCTGGATGTGGGACCACACCTGCTGGCAACTGCAGAAGCTGAATTTCCCTTTCGACTTAGGGGAGGGATTTTTTGTTGTTGTTGTTGCTATTAAACTGTAGAAAAGATACTATTAATTAAGCATATATATGTACAGTATTCACATAAATGTTAATAAACTGTAATATTATTTTAACTTGCTATGCTAATGTTTACATTATAGAATTTTTAAGCAAATGTATGTATATAAAATTTTCTAAATACTTTCTTCGTTTTGGGTTGTTTTTTTTTTTTACTATCCTGTGGTAATTTTATTGTAACCTGGTTAAAATATGCTACTTTACCCAGAAGAAAATAAAAAAGAACATCTTTTCTTTGAAGTTGAGTGTTTATACATCCTATTTGTCCTATTCAGCTGTTTTGTAATTGCTTCTTTGATTTAGGTTCATTTTTTCAATGTGTTTCTAGAATGATGTAGGTACATAATAGACTTAAATTTGTTCAAATCTTACTTCTTCATATGAGAAGTAGTGTTTATTGAAAGCCATCTTGAACATTTCCATTTTTAATCACGTTAGATAAATCACTCAAGCAGGAAGGCAAACAATGCCAGGCAATGCCACCACATCTGTGGTGTTTGGCTTTTTTACATTCAGGGTCCACATACGAATGTTTTATTTCTTTTTACTGAGATATGATAGAATTGGCAATTCATACCCAGTTCATAACTGTGTCATTGGGTTGTCTTTCATATCCATATATGCATGCATCATAACTGGATGCTTCCATATCATGTGGAAAAGGAAGTTTTAAAAAGGAAGCATTTATATGCATTTAATCAATTTCCACCAGACAAAGCTGTAATTTAACAAAAATAAAGTGTTAGTAGATTCTTTATACTCACAGAATAATGTGCTGGTTAATTCAATTAAAATTCTTCAAGCCACAACCATTATAGACTGATCTAATTAGTTGAACTGTTCATGTTAAAAACAGACAGACACTTATTGTAAAATTCACAGGGATGTTTATCTGCATCTTTTAAAATCCGTGGCAGGTTAGGTGTCATTACAGGAGTTAGATGACAGAACTTTTCTTTTAATTAGTCTTGGCAGTCCTTAGGATTTTGTTTTTGCTTTTCATATCTCAGTTATTTAAGAACATAAAGCAAAATTATGCTTATAAACTTTAAATTAATAGAGAAGAAAGAAGAAAGAGCAAAGATATTTTTAAGAGAATGTTTAGAGTAAGATTTTTGCTACTGCACTTCAGTCTTTCTGAATGACCTTTTAAGTATTGTGAGTGAACTTACTGTATTCCCAAAATTAAAATAGATAGCTGACATTTTGATATATTGCAAGTCGTGCTTGATTTTGTTCTAGAAAATCATCATGCAGATTGTGTGTGTGTCATGCCTATTTTCTGAATTATTCTTGCCATTTTTGACCTGCGCTGGGACAGCAGGCTTTTATTATGTGTGATTTCTAAGAACCATGATGATAACTTGCTTTTTATTTCCAATTCAACAATAGCCATGCCATTTCCTACATTTCTTAATTTCCCAGTATTTTAAAGATGCTCAGCAAGTGCGTACACCTTATCCCATACACCTCATTTGTCTTTGCTAAATGTCTTTATTTTTAATGTCACCTTCTAGCCTTACTCATATGCAGCTCATCATTGTTTCAGTCTGTGGGCCCCTCATTAACAGATGTCCTGCCTTCAGAGCTGTGTGCTGAGCAAACTGGTGTGCTCTGGGTGAGCCTCTGCACTTGCACTTTGTTCCAAATGCCAGGCCTGTGGCACCTTGGGCTTGGTCATTCTGTGGGAAGCTTGGCATGCTCTTTGTATGCTCGGGGAGTCACTCTTTATTTCACACTCACCTGCTTGTGTTGAGCCTGTGCTATTTTGGGGCATCTGCTGGATCACTGAGATCTGCCCTTCCCCATTTTTCTTGAGTGCGTGTGTCTGCCAAATTCACCCTTGCATAGTGCTTCAGCTCTGACTTTAACTGCTCCATTTTCCTGTTAACAATATTTCCATGATTAATTTTATTCCTGGTGCTGCATGTTGCTCAGAAACAGCTGAGGTATATCAAGGGTTTGTTTTACTCAGGGTGAGTTCTACACCATCAACTTTTTGTGGGCTTGATCCCTGTATGGCCATTCACTTAAGAGCTGGACTCCATGATCCTTGTGGGTTCCTTCCAGCTCAGAATATTCTGTGATTCTCTAGATCTCTGCATGACAAAAGCCTGTTTTTAATGACTCCAACTAACATCTCCCAGAGCTGTCAAAAAACAAGGCATTTCTTTGGGAATTATTGCTATTATAATATAGATTTCATATTGCTGTTACATAGCTTCAATCTGTGAAAAATATTTACAGGTTAAGTGAATATAGCAAGAAAAGATTTTATCAGGTTAATACTAATTTTAAATGCCTAATTTTTGTAAGTATTTTGCTTTTTCTTTATTTTATTCCCTATTTTTTCAAGTGCTAATTCATCCATGAAGGAAGACGCTTCAACATGTGTCAATTGCACTGACAGTTTCTACATTTCAGTTTCTAGTTGGAAATTAAATTATGTTTATTTACATTCCCGATTTTATATAGAATCATTGAATCATTTACGGTTGGAAAACACCTCTAAGATCATCAAATCCAACTGTTCCCCCAGCACTGCCAAGTCCCTCATTACCCCATGTCCCCAAGTGCCATATGCACACAACTTTTAAACCCCTTCAGGGACAGTGATTCAGCCCCTTCCCTGGGCAGCCTGTGCCAGGACTTGACAACCTTTTTGGTGAAGCAATTATTCCTAATATCCAATCTAAATCTTCCTTGGGACAACTTGAGGCCATTTCCCTTCATTCTGTCACTTGGGAGACCGACCCCCCCAGCTGCCCCTCCTGTCAGGGACTTGTGCAGAGCCAGAAGGGCCCCCCTGAGCCTCCTTTTCTCCAGGCTGAGCCCCTTTCCCAGCTCCCTCAGCCGCTCCTGGGGCTCCAGCCCCTTCCCCAGCTCTGTTCCTTTCCCTGGACATGATCCAGCACCTCCATGTCCAGGTCTTGTCATGAAGAGGGGCCCAGAACTGAACACAGGACTCGAGGTGTGGCCTCAGCAGTGCCCAGGACAGGGGGACAGTCACTGCCCTGCTCCTGCTGGCCATGCTGTTCCTAAGAAAGTTTTCAGCAGTAGCAATCCCCAGGTGCCTTCCAAAGAGGGAAGATGGGTTTATAGAGAGTTAGAAAATCAAATATAATTTAATATAGTTAAGTAACATTCTAGCTACAAATCAAAGCAAGTAACACCTCAGAAATCTGTCATGGGAAATATATCTTATCTCCACTGATGTACACAAGCAAGTGTATTTCTTAACTGTAAGACTAAATAAAAAAATAATGTCTTTTATATTTGAGCTGCTGAGCAGTTTGAAGGATCTGCTTTTCAGATCTGAGCTTTAGATACACACTAATACTTTGTAGCATACAATTTAGCTACTTGCTCAACTTTATCTTGAAGCAGCTCAAATTCTCAGTGGGCCTTTGTTTAATACAGTGATGGAACACACAGTTCTTTGTGCACCCAAAGTGATACGTATGGCTTCAAGCAGTTAAAAAGATGAGAGGCATTTTTGCAGTGGTACTTTAATTTCAAACAATGCATTAGATATAATTGTAATTTTTGGAAACCATCTGGTTGGTATTTTTTAAAGGTGAAAAAAAGTGTGAATTGGCAGATAAGATACATCAGTAACTCTGAGCAGTTGTACTGTATTGGAAAATACCGGGTAATTGGATACTAGAAAAAAGGAAAATAAAAGAAAGCACATGTACTGACCCATCAAGAAGTAACAGAAAAAGTGAGTGAGGAATTCAATATAGGAATACATTAAAAAAATGTTTAAAATTGTACTACATTAAACGGGCACCATATGTTCCATAATGAGATAAAACAAGTGGGTAATGGATCTGTTACTGAGTCTCTCAAGCCATAGGACCCTTTGGATATGTCAGTAATTAACAAATAACATCTGCTGTCAACTGCTGTACTTAATCAGCATGGGCAGGGTTCTCCTCCCTGCATGACAGAGGGTGCACTGTGATAGTCTGCTTTTCCTTAGGGATGGAAATGTCTTTGACCACTCTGCTGTATGCAGAACTCCTGCTGAGACGTAATTAATGGGAAATCTGGATGTGCAGAAACAGCAGAACACAGCGAGATTGGCACTATCGGTGCAGACGGGGAGCTTTGACTACCTTTGATAATTTTTCTGTCAGATAATTCCTGACAGCTGTAATGCCCTACTGTGTTTACAGATTGCACCTTCAGAGTGGCTGAGCAGCCTTTTCAGAGATGCAGAGAGACTGATGATAACCCACTACCTCGTTTAAAGGTGCAGAACAGGTATGTTCTTGTTTTGCTGATAACAGGGGCACGAAAACCTGTTAAGGCAGACCTCGTTAATTGACTCCTTGGTTACAGAGAAACTGTCGAATGCAATGCACCAATGCACCTTGAGAACCACCACCAATATATGGGAAATTAAAACAATTAAGAATTAAATATCCTGAAGGTCTCAAAGAAGTGAGTTTCAAAACTTCTCTGAGTTGCAGCAGTAGTGGAAGTCTGCAGGAGTTGATCTATTTATCCTACCCATTTCTGAACCCATGCTGTCATGAGAATTCACAAGGTTCCTCCAGACCAGAGGAATATTGGATGCATTGAAGTAGCTCTGTGCCCTTTAAGTGCAGCTGGTACAGAGAAACAGGGATTTGCAAAGCAAAGAGCTGACCTTTCATTCATATCCACATGTTCAAAAACGGATTTAAATACAAATCTTAGAAATCTTATGCCAGAACAACAATTTGAAATAATGAGATTTTCCTTTAATCTTCATCAGGGTTCATTACACAAATAATATAGGATTCATTACATAGATAATGAATATCTAATTAGCTAAGATAACACTAAAAACTATCTAATAGGAGGTGCTTAAGTTGGTAAATAATTTTTGTAGATTTAAGTAAATTTGTTTAATCACAACTGGTTGCTGATGCAGCTGTCACTGTGCTGATGTAATGTGAGTTTTAAGCATCCTCTCTGCCCTGATCAGACTGGTCTGGGTTGCACAGGATAATTCAGTTTCTGTGATTATCCCTTTGCTCTCCCATGAACTGTGATAAAAGAGTAACTGTTTTAACTAAGACAACACAATATCGAGACAATCATGGAGCTGGACAGTGTGCACAGTCCCATTCTGAGGAGCAGTGCTCCTTTGTCCCTGACTGCTCTGCTTTGCCAGCACAGGGAGTTATCTCCCTTCTCTGTCCCATTCAGGTGGGTTAGGAAACATGAAGTCAAACGCATCTTTTAGTTCTTAATCCAGCACTGAGGGTAAGTTAAAGCTGAGATTCCTCACTCCAGTTTGTCTTTGCACATCAACTGTTCTGATACCATTTAAAGATCAGAGACTCCTTATGAGTTGCACTTTTGTTGCTCAAAAAGAAGGCATTTAAAATATGAAAAATATTGCCTGACCTGACAATGTAGTTCTATTTAAGAAACAGAAGTGTGCTGGATAATATATGCAGACACCTCTGTCATGAAGCCTCATGGGGTTTCACACCCAATTATCTGTGACCACCTCTGGTTACCATAGCAATTCTCTCTAATTAGAAATTCACCCTTTGCTCATGGCCTATCTGTGCTAAAGCATGAAATTCTGCTACACACTTGGGTATTTTATTTATTTGTTTATATACTGACTGTAATTTACTGTGTCGAATGATGTCTATATGCAGTAGTACTCTGGGTTTTTGGCTCAAACATTGATTAGAATTTTAATTCTTCAATGTGTCCTTGACCCACTTTCAGTCTGTGTATAAGGGGCAGGCCACACCAGCAGAGAGGGCAGTGATGTTGGAGGTGTTAATACATGAAATAATATGGTCAGTAAGGTGGAAGCACCCTCTGACTGCTGCTCAAGAGGAAGGACACTGTGAAACCTTTCGCCTGCATTCACACTCAAGTTAGTTTTATAACATTTTCAGAAGGAAGGGGTCTCTGCCCATATAGAAGTATTTGATAATGTGTGAAGCTGGCTATACTTGTGTCCGTAAGGTGGACAAAAACCGCCACAGGGTGTTTTGGTGGCAGATGTAAGAGATTTATTCCTGCTCTTAGGAAAATAAGATGATGGGAATAAGAATAACTTACATGCAGTGTAAGAAGGCAATTCTAAAAGTTGGGCATCATATCAATGCTCAGGGCACAAGCTGAAAAGCAAAGGGTATGATCCTAAACACTCCCTCCTGTAATCCTGGGGAGAGCAGAGACTCATAATTCTTGGAGTCCAGACCTAAACTGTAGTATCAAAAATCTCTGTGGTTTCTGATGTAAGTATAGAGCCTCAAAGTACAAACACCTCTTTCTAAGACAAACAAATCCCCAAACAAAATGCTACAGCACAGATCAGCTCTTTCGAGGGAACAGGATAAGAATGGAACATGATTCAGAAATGTACTCAGATCGTACATTTATAAGACCAATATAAGAACTTCCTAAGCAGAATAGAATAGAAAAGTAAAGGAGAAACTGGAATGAACTCATGCATTGCAGGGTTCAGAGAGATTGGTTTTGAATGTTTGACCCACTTGTTGCAACATCCAAGGACTACAGGCTTTTAGTCTTTAATCTGGAGTTCTTGGGCTGCAAGAGGTTTAGGACTGTACTTTGAAAATCTGACATAAAATATGAGAGAACTGAGAGAAAGAACATGAAACATTCAGCTTAAAACAGAAGGTTGTCCCATCTGCTATCTTTCACAAAGATCTCTGTTGCAGGCCCTGACATACGAGAGAGGCTTTAGCATTGATATAAACTCATCAGCCAGGTTGAAGGGCAATGCCATGAGGGGAAATTGTCACTTACTTTGTGCTATGAAGCTCATATAAATTCTGTTATGTCTTACTAATATATATCATGCTGAGGAGCACAAGCAAAAGTAGTCTTACCTTCTGCCATACATTGCCCCATGTCTCCACATTCTCATGTATTACAGTGTTTTGGTTACTGCTCGCAAATGCCACTGTTACATATGAGCAGGACCAGACAAAACACAGCAGAAGAAATCCAAACCAATTTCAGCTTTGTGGTCATGATGTGGAGCTTAGGAGATGTCAGCCAGGTTAGGTGACAGCTGAGGTCTGTCAACTTTTATTTTTTTATTTAGTGCTTCTCCCAGCTTAGTTAAATACTGGATTCTGAACTGAAATGTAGTTGTTATTTTTTTCTGAACATGCCTGGCATAGACAGAAATGGTGTTTTTAATTTAATCTGTCTGAAAACATTCTTTAAATGGATAATAAATAGTTCTTAAGAAGCACAAGTAAATTGGGCAATCAGCATATATCTTTAATTACAATTTTAGCCTTAATAATTAATCTTGAGTCAGATGTACAGCATTATCACCATAAGCAAACCTGCCTATTTTAAAATCTAATGTCACAGTGCAATTGATTAAGGTAAAATGAGATTATCCAGCAGTAAAAGCTTCAGTGACTGCTCAGGAGAGCAGTCAGGATGTATACATATACGTTTGCCAACATTCTCAGTATAAACTAAATGGCTCGTTATATGGTATCTTTGTTGTGCCTGGATTCTGATTTTCTATGAGTCATGCCTTGATTTACTGAAATAGAATAAGATGAGTAAGAGAGTCAAAAAAAAGTCTGCAAGCTGCGTAAGGTCCAACATAGTTACAGGGAAGGATTATTCAACTTCTCTGTGCTCTTTATTCGCTCTGAATTTAATATCAGAACCCTCATACCATTGGATAATTTCTGCAGGGAGGAGTTTTTAAAAGCCTCATGAAGAACCAAGGTCAGTCTTTATTACTATTATTACTTATTGCACAGACCATAACAGTTTTCCTTCTGATTAACATTTTCTATTGAATTTAGGTTCATCTGTAACTGCGAAATTGCATCACATGTAACACTGTAAAGGCACATAGCATATCTATGTAATGAAGGGGATAAAAGCAGTTTTCTATTACCACCACATTAAGTTGGGATTGGATTTTGCATTATGAGTTATCATCTTATTTTACATCTTGCTAAACAGAATGTAATGTTCCATTTAGATGTAACTGAGCTGGAATGTGAGGGAATTTTAAGGATTTGTATAAGGAAAAGAGGAGGGAGCACATCTGACATGTTTAGATTTTTAGGTTGTCTTCAATGTATAGCATCCTACAATTACCACAGAGATGTTTTTCACTCAAAGAGGTAAAAAAACCTGTGCAGTACATTTGACTATGGCTGCCATCAGGAAGATTTTGAAATATCCTTAATTGCAGTATTAAGAAAATTAAATAGCAACAATGTCCTGCAGGGAAGTGTCAAACCTGAGAATCCTCCAGCTGTGCAAGGGGCGACCACATACTGATACAGTTCTACAAAGTATAAAGCCATACTAGAGGGATATGTTCTTAAGGCTGAAGCTTTTCCTCAAGACTCATTCTTTTTAAATTATTTTGAGTAAAAGGATACTAAAGGAGTTATCTACTCAATATCAGAACTAATGGATAAATGGTAATGCTGAAGTTGTAGTTTTACAGTATTTAGTTCAAGATAAGCTACTGAGAAAAGTATTTTTTTTTTAAATAACAGTTAACAATTTACCTTTGCATTGATTTGTAAAATCTTTGTCTATTTGTGTTTCAGCTGTTCACTGTTATGTAAGTGTTCCCCATGGCCCATGGAAATCAGGTTCAGTCTGAGGTTAAATGGTACCTTGTCAAAGCAGGGATGTGACCCAGGATGAACGACTCGTAAGACTCCATTTGTTTTCCTGCTTTGTAAATCTTTTGCCTCCGCATACATGGATGCGTAGGAAGAGGAGAGCAGATGTGAGGGAAAGGTCAGGGATGCTGTGAAGTCTGTGAGGCTTTCCTTTTACTTTCTATGAGATTTAGATGCCTCCTTAGTGCAGATACATGAAAACATTCCGCAGTGAACACTGGTGGTGTTTATTTTTAGCAAAGTATACACCAGGAAAGAAAGGAAAGTACAGACCAGGTAGCATGCACATATCAAATGCAAATGCATCCAAATCCAGTGTTGACCCACTGTCAGTGTAATATCCAACTAACAAGATGACTCCCTCACATATAGACATATTTTCTATATCCATATCAAAGAACTGAATAGCTGAAGCTGCTAAACTGAAACAATCTGTGTTTCTGTGTGGGTATGCAGTTTTAGTAAATCCAAATTACAAAGTTTTGCCAGCACACTGGAGAACAGAGAATTGCTTCTTTGTGGCTGCACATCTTTTTTTAGATTTTAGTGTAGAAAATGGTTCTGAGTTTGACATTATAACCAAGGCTAATCCTATGAACAGTTCAAGTTATTATGTTCTATTAGTTATAAACAAGGGATAAACTGTGATCATTTTCCCATTAGAGGTGGGTTAGTTGAGGCTGTAATGGAGTACACGGTATTTTAAAATCAATGCCACCATAGATTAACTGCACCTTCTATTGAAAGACATTGGGAAGGATTCCCAGTGCTTGGTTTCTCCAGATATGCCACATTCTGGTGACAAACACCCAGGAAACTCAATCCATGGGCTGAGCTTACAGCTCCTCCCCACAGGTAAAAGAAGCCAGAGTTGTTTTGTCTAAAGGTGACACTTTGGCTGCTGTGACTCTTGATCTCCAGGTTCTCTTTGTTTCCTATTTGTTTTCTTCTTTCTGCCTGTAGGTTAGAGCTTTACAAGGACATCCAATTAAAGGAAAAAAATACAAAAAAGCAGCCGTGCAATTGGTTACCTTTATTCTGATGTTCAAAATGTTTCCCAGAGTCAAAGTTTATTTTCCTATTTCCATGTGTGTTTTAGACTTGGTTCTCTATGTCTGGCAAACATAGGTGCCAACTGATCATTTTGGAACTGGATATTGTCTAATGCTTTTCTTGCTCTGGTGTCAGGTTTGTACTTACTGAACTCACATTTTCTTCTGTTCAGCCGGGCGTTACACAGCTTGGAGAGCAATTTGTCTGGGCTGCTGGCTGGCTGAGCAGTGCATGTGGTGCGTGCTTGCTGGCTGGCAGTTGGCAAATCATCTCAAGGATACCTGTTCTGCAAGGAAACAGAAAAGGTTGTTGTTACTGTATCCCTTGAAAGGAGGGCTGGTGTCAGACAGATGTTTGCATGGTGCTGTCTCTTTGTGGTAGTGCAAGAACTCAAAATTGGGCTCACTCCTGTACAGTGAGTAGGAGAGACACTGCCATGGACTACAGCTGTGTTGCCCTGGTTTTTGCTAAAGCCTTCTGTTTTAACCTTGGAGTCGGAATTCTTTCTCACACAGTTTCATGTAAATAACAGCCAATGTTTACTTAACGGTATTTTCTGTTTTTCATTTCTTTTGTAATAAAAGAACTTTGATGAGCATCTTTTTTCTCCAGTGGGATTGAGGAGGAAGTGACATATTCTCCAATCCCTTGTGGAGTTCAGAATTGCATAAAATGTGACATATGTAAATAAAGGGTCTTTCCCCTCCTTTCTGCTGAACCTGGCAGGTGTGAAAGCGTCTTTATTGTGTTTTCCCAGACACACAGCTGCACGTAAGCAGTTGGGCAGACACTGTTTTGGAAAGAAGAGGGAAAGGATATTGGGTGGCTAAGACATGGAACAGATGACATAGAGCTCAAAGTTCATAAAATAAGAGTATGTTAATTATGAGCTTATATGCCAATTTTCCTTCTCCCTCTCAAGAAAACAGCAAATTTTTATGGATGGAGAGGACTCTAGTTTTGTCCTAATGTAAGCTGAAATACAAGTGAAAGTAAGCTCGAACAATGCAGGAACATTTAACTGGAAATGGTTAGCTGGGGAAGAGCCACAATTGTTGCTCAGGTGATGTTCCCCTGTTTGCAGATCAGAGATCTCATTACAGTCAATTAGTACAAGGACGGAAATGAGAACAAACAACTTTCACTATTCTTTTTTGTAACAAAGTTGTGCCTGAGAAAAAAGGCATTGACTTCCAGTGGTGAAATCTGTGCAAACATATTTCTCCTTCATTAGGCCATAGGTGGAAAGGAATTCCAAGGTATTTCCAAGGAGTTTTTAAGAATCAGCTCATGCTCTGAGGCTAAGCACACCTCACTCTGAGTGGTTACATACACCCTGTACTGCATGGTAGCAGACATCAATGGCATGAAAAAAAGTAATTCAGGGAGAAAAGTTGTTTATTCAGCAGTCATACAATTCCAGCGTGGAAGCCACTGGCATAAACAAATGAAAGCAATTTATGTATGTACATAAAGAACATAGTGTGAAATTCCCATTTGTAAAGTGGTATAATGTACTAGAGAGGCTTTTTAGTGTGAAAGAAAGGCATCAGGAGCAATTCTGAAACATATAAAGCTGACTGATTGTCTATAATGTTTCCCCAAAAAGAGCCATGTGAGAAAACAAGGCATCAATAAAGGGTATTGTAAAATATATTAAAGCAGCATTCTAACAGAAAACCTGTTGTGTGTTTAGTCCAGTATTTACAAAAGGACTCATGCTCCAGAGTTACAAGCAGTAAAACTTTGGGACTTCATTGTTTTCCACTATTCTTAAAGAAGTAATCTTTCTAATTTAAGACACATTAAACCCCTTCAAAAGAAAGTTATTCAGGCAGTGAATTCAGTATTATTCAGATAGTGAGTTATACTGGAAAGCATTCGTAAGCAATTGCTCTCTGTGTGAAGCAAACAGACTTTCATTCAGCATGAGAAATGGATGCTTTCCCTCAAGAAAGCATAAAAATTACATAAAAATAAAATCAGGAAGTGCCACCTACCTTTCATCTATTTTTTGTATTCCCCAGGTCACTTTATTAACATAAGTAACACAGGACTAGTTCTTGGGGGAGATTTATAAAAGTAAGCCTCATTATTTATTTCTTAAGGTGTTGGTGAAAACCACATATAATGTTTCTGCTTGAGATTCTTGCATTTTCATCTTCATATTAAACATAAATGCCTATTTAATTTTGAGACAAGTTTTCAGCAAGTAAAATAAATGCATTCAACCATTGTGTAAATTCTCTAAGATTCAAACTTCTCACAGAAATAAAAGTCCATATTGTAAAATACAAAATAGATGTGTAATGGAAATAACATGGCTTGAAGTGTTTGGTTAAATATGTATTGTAAAACACAAATCAGATCTACATTGTCCAATATGTAAGATTTTTTAAGTATATTAAGAACTCTACCTTCATGCCAATAAAGCCTCCATCTAACTTTTAGTAAAGCAACATAATCTGTGTATTAATATTTTAATATAGTAAATGCTTGGAGAAACAAAGGAATGAAATTTTGGTAGGCAAAGACATGGAGATAGTACACTTGCTGGCCACATCTTAGCTCCCCTTGGGGTTCTTTGTAACCCATTAAGCACATTCTTGGTTTTTACTTTTCCTAAAGAGTAAGGCACATAAACTTAGCCTGAACTTTGAGATAACACTTTTGTGGTTTTTTTCTTCTCTGAGTCATTTCAGTATGGGCTGTTCTGCATCTGTTTTCAGGCAGGAAGAGAGGAGCTCATGAGTCAGGTTTACCCAGACCCACGTTAGTGCAGTGCTGCCCCTCCTTCCCTCACCCCAAACTGATTTTACATTGTGTGGAGTGAAATTTGGCCACAGCTGAAAATTAATCACCTACCAGAGACTAAGCCCAGACAAGATGCCAGATTTGATGGCTTTTGTACTGTCAAAAAACCTCCTGCAAGGGTCTGGAAGTAGCAGGAGTAGCCAAAGTAGAGGAGCCACATCCCTGCCATTTATATTTGAGTTACAACTTGAGTGACAAACTCAGAAAATGCCATGGTTGAGTGAGAGAAAAGTGAGCACTAGGAATGCACAGGACAAGAGGAGCATGTTATAATTAGGCTGGTCTGCATACAAACTGAGAAAAACTACACTGTAGAATTCAATCAGTTTGTTGGGTAAACCAGAAATCGCCTTGAGCAAAAAAAAATGGAGTAACTTCCACATTAGGGAGCTTAAGCTATAATTTAGCAAAGTTAAAATTCATGTAATCCTATCATCCTTCATAAAACACTGGAATTAATATTGTTTGAGAAAATAAAAAGTTAATCAATATCACACCTACGAAAATTAATACTGTTCACACAAATAAGATCAGCCAAAGGCAGCATGTACATCTTAATCAGGCAACACAAAAGCAAGAGCTCTGGGGGAACCTGGAGTGGTTGTCAAGGAAACAGCAACAAAAACCCCACTAAATGAATTCTGCTGTTAACAAGCAGTCAAGGCTCATGAAGGCAGTACAACTTTTCAAGAGGCAAATTCTGAGAATTAGAATCTCTTCTGAAAATTCCCAGAGAACATAAAATTTCAGAAATGTCACATAATTTAGACAAATAGGTGTGATGCAATAAGCGAAAAAACCCTGCAGCATTCTAGATAGCCTGAGCCAGCTGCCACACCTTGCACACAAATTTTGCATTTTTATGAGTGGCTGATTTTCCTGAAACAATCTTCACATCCACATGTAAATAAGCACCGATGAGAGTCTGACAGTGACATATTTATAGTAGGTGTTAAATCTGTGCATGGTGCTTGTAAGACAATATTGAGAGCCAGCACAGAGTATTGTACTTTCCCAGTTGTAACATGCTGGTAGGATGAGGTACTGGCAAAACATTATCAATACATAGACATTTGCTTGTTTTTTAATTTGATGCACATCTTCACTTTCTGCAGATCAGTCGGGAATGTCAGACAACGGCAACGTCATATCCTTTTATATCAGATACGCTTGGGTTTTGTTCCAATCAATTATTGGTTTCACTTGTGAAAAGCAAATTGGGAGTTCATGAACAAAAATTGAATCTTCAAATTATGTTACTGTCCTGGATATCTGCAGTGTCCAGGGGTCAGCATTAAAGGATGAACTTTGTAAATTGCCTGGTCTAACAAGAAAAAAAAGCAAAGTGTCTGGGGTTTTTTTCTTCCCTTCCAATTTGCAGCAGGGCAGTATTACAGCAAGTTGAGAAATTTAAAGTGTTATTGATTGCAACGGGGTTTTTTTCTGTCATCTTCTTTGACAGGTATTTTGGAGCAAGGATATTGGTACCTGAAAAAAGTCTTTTAACTGTAGTCAAGAAACAGTTACCTGGGTAATATTACAGCCCCTGAGTGGCCTCCTCTCTGAGCAGCAGCTGAGAGTGTTATCTCCGCGGCACAGGAGGGAAGGCTGGTATCATAAGGAGTAATGCCAATTTCCCTGACACATCTTGTGTCATCCTCCTGAATTTCACCTCCTCTCGGATATCTGTCAACCACCCCACCTCACGGACACAGGGCTGAAACCTGAATAGAGCAGCAGGAACACAGATCAATCCTGTGCCCGGACAGGGCACACAGGGGCGGTGTTTTAAAGCCCCCGTCAGCAGGCACTCGGATGAGCTCGGAGGCGGTGGCACAGGTGGCATTTGGCCGCACTGAAGTGACAGAAAGCACAGACAGGTGAGCGCCTTCCAGCGCCGCTCCGCAGGGACCCGAGCCCTCCCTCAGGTGCCTGGAACAGCCTCATGTGCCCTTCAGCCGCTCTCTTTGCCAGCTGAAATCAAAGTTTCAGGCTTTGCCACAAGCTTTCCTCCCTGCACAAAGCATCTGCCAACTGTTTGGCAGCGGAGGGGTTTTCTCCTCTGAAAGGTCAGCTCAGCTCCCAGCCGCCACCGCTGGCTGCCGATCATCTCTGCTGCGGAAACTTTTCCCTATTCATCAAGCTAAAGTTTTCCCATACTCGCTTCCCGCGGGGTGCCCTCCTCCAGCAACCTTCTGTAAATTAAAACCGGGATGATTTTCCCGTGCTCGCCCTGCCGCAGTGAACAGTGAAGGGCAGCGGCTGCCCCCGGCCACCCCCGCCTCAGCTGCGACTTCCCCGCCACAGCCCGAGCTGGGGGAGCCGGCGGCCTCCGCCGGGGATGGGAACTGCGGCGAATGCTGTGCCAGCACCTCCAGAAACCACGAGTTAGAGCAGATCCCGAGGCTCCCTTCTCGCAGCGCCTCACAGACGTCGTGGGAGTGTGGGGGAGTGCTCGCGTTTCCGTCACAACCGGCCGGGTGCCGTGCCCGCGTTTGCCTCACGAGCGGCCCGGCGTTGTCCCGGAGTGCCCGGGTTTGTCTCACGAGCGGCCCGGAGTTGTCCCAGGGTGCCCGCGTTTGCCTCACGAGCGGCCCGGCGTTGTCCCGGAGTGCCCGGGTTTGTCTCACGAGCGGCCCGGAGTTGTCCCAGGGTGCCCGGGTTTGCCTCAAGAGCGGCCCGGCGTTGTCCTGGAGTGCCCGGGTTTCTCTCAGGAAAGTGTTCCCAGCCTCGGTGGCGGCCGGCTGGGTGCGGGCCCCCGAGGGCATCAGTTTCTAGAACATTCTGAGGGCTCAACCCTGCCCTGCCCTGAGGGCCCTGCCCTGCCCTGACGCGCCCTGCCCGCCTCCCCTGACCTTCCCTGGCATGGAGGATCTTAATAGGAATAGTATTTTAAACCACAGCTTTTAGCCCTAACTTTTGCGCTGCCCGCGGGTGACCCTGCCAAGGTCACAGAGCTCTCCGGGGAGAACCCGCTGTGGGCAGCAGGGAGCGGCCTTGTCCCCAGCGTGCCGCGGCTGGCCGGGCTGGCTGGCGGCTGAGCAGAGAGGCAGCAGATGTTTAATGTCTGTCTGCGAAATGCGAAATGCCACGAGGCTCTTCACTGCTCAGCCCTTTACGGTATTTCCCTTATGGCCGCCTCGCTTCTTTTGTTCTTCCTTGGCAAGCGAAATGAGGAAGGAACTCGTGAATTAATAGAGGAGGAGGTGTCAAAATTTAAATGATTTTTTTTCTTGCTAGTATTTACTCAATTTGCAACACTTGTCACTGAGGAAAGTAATATAGTTATTCATAAAAGAGAAATCCGGAGACTTTTAATGTGAGAATTGGTGAGGCAGAGGGTCCTGGAGGAAACCTGCCTTTTCCCCCACCTCAGGAAGGCCAGTAGTTACCTTTGTCCCAAGAGGTGTGAGTTCTCTGCCCTCACCATTAATGTCATTAGCTCATTTGGCAAATGGTTCACTTCTTTTTACAAAATATATAACAAAAATACTTGAATTAACTTCATAATTGGTTTTTGAAACTTGAAATCACAGCTCATTTCTAAGCAGGTATTTGTACTATAGATGAAAACCCTCAAAAAGCCTAGAGACCAGAAACCTTTCAGCTCTTCAAAATTAAGCTAGAAACCTTTGTCCTTTCTCTATTCAGTCCATGTTATAGACTCGATGATCTTTTGTCTTTGAGTATATTCATTTCTCCCTTGGTACTTTACTTCAGCAGCACTCACCAGGCAAATTAATCCAAAATGAAGTTTACAACCATGTATCTGAAGTTTCCAGGCCTCAGAAGGACTCGATTTGTGTAATGGGACAGGATTTAATTCAGTTGTAATTTTTCATACAAGTTTAAGTAGCAGTCTTTCATAATTCTTTAGCCAATTACATCTAACTGCTCGTAGATTATGCATTGTTGTGGTCTTAGTTAATTGTATAGCCCCCCTCCCATCAAATTGGTAAATACAATTGTCCTCAACTTTTGATAGATTGTAGAAAGACAAACAGATATGAATAACTTTCCTGGAATGACAGATGGGACTGCAGCAAGAGTTATGGCCATTATGTTTCAGTTGTGCTAATATGTTATGGATCAGCATTACAAAACAAGCCCGTTAACACTGTGGAGAAAGAGGAAGTTATTGGCAGAGCAAGGAAAAGAATTTATGAATACCATTTCCTAATCCTTCAGTCTAAACACTAAACCCTGTTGTCATTAAGAACTCAAAAATAGTGAATATTGTAATACCTAAACTATGATCGTGCATTTTTATTCAAGGTTTACCTCACATACTGTAATATATTATGGAAGATGTCGACAAAGCAGAATTTCTTAAAGGAATGACAATCTATCATGTAAAGGCTGCTTTATTTACTGTTAGTGACCCGGTGGACTGATGATACTGTCACTTCTTGGAAATTCTAAGTGGACCGGGCTACAAATAAACCAAGTCTCCAGCATGCCAGTCAGATGCAAGGAATGCGCTATCTGACAAAGGGAAATTATATAACTGCATAAGCACAGCATTTTTTATGCAGCCCTGGAAGCAGTTTTGGCCCCTGTTCTCTTTACGGGCAAGTGAAATGTGCATCAGATGCAGGTAAGTGCTTGTTTAGTCTATACATTTCTACAGGAGAAACCTGACCTTGACTATCTTTCACTGTGGAGGGTTTTGGACAACTTCTGCATTTGAAAAAAGAATAAGTGTGAAGTGAATGAAAAATAATGTCTGGACTATGAGGAGTTACTTCATTAGTTCTCAAAACGTGGAATAGAAATTAGTTCTCAAAACATGGAGCAGAACTCTCCAGCATCTGCAGCAAAGTGGTCTAGAAAGTCTTTCATAGCTTGATCTGCAGCATAATAGCTGTGGAGCAAGAAAATCCCGTGTGGTTCAGGTTCATGGTGTCTGTTATTACTGGTGATTAAAAAACCCCAAACAAGCAAACAAACAAGAATCCTCAATTCTTGTGCTAATTAGTGTAGGGCATACGGCAAACCACCAAGATAACTATGGCTGGTTTAGTTAAGAAAAAAGTGTGGTAAGCATATAGAAAAATTAGATAGAGATAACCCTTACAAACCCTTAAATATTGCATTAAAAATATATGAAGTGGGTCCAGTATTGGTCTTCGCTGCTTTCAGAGGTGGGAGGATAATTCGTCAAGGAGCAGAGGCAGTCACAGGCCATATTTTCTCATTGAGTATTGATGGGCTGTATTTGTACACATTGGTTGGGAGTGTTTTAGATCATTATAGCTATGCCTCTTGTGAAGTGTAGGTGTTTGCATTCCTGACTCGCACAGAGCTGTGAGGGCTTGGAAAAAACAGTCTCTGAGCTGGTGTTGAATGTGCGTGTGTGGGGCTTTCTTTAGCAGAACCAGGAATCTTTGCCAAGCTCTCGGGTAATGAATGAACTTGCTGGAAGCAGAGGACGTAAAGGTTAAATAGAAGAAGGAAGGTAGATCAGGGCGTGTTTCTTGAAGGTTAGCTGTAGGGGAGTGAGGGGTTCAAGCATTAATCATTGGGTTCTGAGCATGTTTGTCATAGGCAGTTACTGGGTACATCACTGCTACCTTTGAAGTGCTGTCTCTTCTCTCCTCCTTCGCAATAACCCAGGACTGGATGCCAGTCTTCTTCCTTGCTCTCCTGTGTGAAAAGAAAGTTTGTGCCTTTCCTATGAAGATCATGAAAAGGGTAATTTTCCCCTCTGGCTTTCCTTCTGTACCACTTAAGCAGAGACACTGGGATGACTCCTCTAGAAGACACAGCTCCACCTCTTACTTCCATACTTTCTATACATAGAAAATCTACTTTCCTGTTTCTCTGGGAGCTTGGGGAGATTTCTTTAGTGTTTGAAAATGAAGCATCATTTTCTTTTGCACATGAGAGTGCCCAACCTGATCTTCTGGCTCCAGTAGGAAGGAGGAAGTGCTATAAAACATTCAGGCATGGCATCATAGCCTCTTGATGGATGTTTCCCATGTCAACAACACAATTTGAGACCATTGCCTGAACCGCAGGTTTGCATGATTTCATACTTCCAGAGTGACTTGTGAGATTAGTGCTAAAGTCACTTAGTATGCATTTTAAAAAGATAAGGCATGAACAGAAGCAGATTTGCTGTGCCTTGTCTTTTAATATCAGAAAAAATTCTCTAAGTAGACCATGGAGAACAGGAATTGTAATGAAATTTGGTGGGTTTTCCAGTTTCTTTAGCTTTTACCTTTATTGAGGTGATTCTTACTGGGTAAGTCTCTACATTATCATCCTTTTGTAGGGTTTATCTTCCATGTGGTTTGAGTCAGTGTGAGGGGTTTTCACAAACATAGCTGGTGCTACCTTTGGACACCACATTTCTGACTTTTCATTCTTGCTGTGGTTACTTGGTCACTTTGATCTCTCCTTACACTGGCAGTATTTCCCAGCAGTTCTGGAATAGCTAATGCTGGTGATTTAATTCTTACACTGTTGGTAATGGACACTTTGTTTAGATCTATGATTTAATAATAAAGCTGCAGAACAGAAATATTCACATATGATTTCTTTTAAAAGAAGCTCTGGTCTTTATAGAGTTTTTGCAAAACATGTACACACTTCCAAATACTAGGTTTTCTAAAGTATCAACTGTAGAGGGTAGCAGGCTTGCCATTATCTCTGTTTTCTTGTTTTGCAACAGTAAATAGCCAACTAAATATTAAACTGGAAATGACAAACAAGAATTGTAAGGGGAGAACACATGATGCAAACTCTGGCTTCTGGGGAGGTAGAAGTAAAAAGGGAAAGAAAATAAAATATCCAGATTTTCATTTAATCCCCTTCTTGTCCATATGAATGTATTGTAGAATGTAAATCTATTAGTTCATATTCCTGTGCCTTTCCAGCTGCCTTGCTTTTTATGACATATGCTGGATTCAAATTTAGACTAAGTTTTGTGACTTCTTTAATCTTTTCTTTCAGATTTACATATAAACAGTAAATATACAGCCCCAGAAGGAATGCAAATATTACATCTATGTCATAATTAGCGTTAAGAAATTTAAGAAAAATGGGAAAGGTATTTATGCTTTTGCTATATGAAAAAGCTATTCATCATTATATATCTTCATTGAAAGTTGCTGTCAGCTGAGTGGTGTTTTTGGAGATTGCATACTAGAGATGAAAAGAAATACACACCTCCCTTTTGTCATAAGCTTTCCTTATGACAACAGTGAGTTGTCTTGCTCAGTACTGTAGTCTGCTAAGACATCAAACTGGATTTGATTATTCATCTGTGTGGCAGTTACACTGTGAAGCGTTTCCATCCAATTCACAGAGCCATTAGTAATAATAAAGTGTCGATATGTTTAATACTACAAGACAGACTGTCTCACAGTTCCTGTTCTCAGGATGGTGTAGGGTCTGGGAGACTCTTCAAGTGTTCTTAACATTATTTCCATATTCTTTAAATGCTTTGCAAGATTATGTAAGACTTACTTGGGTACTACTGTTTTTAAAAATAAAGAATCTCATCCTCAAGAAACTTAATGTTTTCTTGCAATTTTATTTTAAGATGAAGTAATAAAAATTAGGTGCCTCCCTCAAGGAATTTCAGTTAAGAAAAAAAATCTTACAAGAACTACATTTTGGTTGGCTTTTCCCCTGTGCTTGCTGGTTTACAGAAATCTGAGTAGGTCTGGTTATCCTATGAGGATTGTGTTTCATGTCTCAGACTTTCCGAGCTGCTTACCGCCTGTGATGGACCTTTCAGACTTTGCATCTTGTAACATTTTTGTGGTGAAAGTGTACTGGGAGAATATTCCTGCAAGATACATTTCTTTTATGCAACTTCAGTACATGCTCAGTGGTGAGTATGCTAAATTAATTTAGTTGCTTAGATCCACCACCTGGGGATAATGAAACCCTGCAGTGTGGAAGAGAGGCAATAACACTCCACTGTTTGTCACCCCTCTGTCCATTCCTTGGGAGTTCTGGTGTTGATGATAACACCAATAACTGTAAAAATGTGCAGAGAATCTTGTTGGGTGACTGCACAGTGGCATCCCCGTAGTCTTTGTTTTCTGTTTGTGCCACTGAAATCTCTTTTCTCGTGGGGTTGTGTTTTTGAATGCGAGAATATTACACTGTACCGTCCCTGTGTTTTCCTTAAGCATCTGCATGCAGTCCCCCTCTGCTAAGTGAATTCTTATGGGGGAAATGGCTCCACTGTTTATTGAACTCCAACTGTTGAATTTTTCTGGAAAGTATCTTTGATATGTAGCAGGGTTTGCCTGTAGCAGCTACATGAGCTCTGCCTCGGTGTGAGGGTAGGGAGAGAAGCTTTCCATTGGTATTTTTGTGTTACCTGCAAGCTTCCTGTTGATCTTTTTCTCCTTTGGGGTGGAAAGGGACCACCTGCATCTGTTATGTTGATGACACATCTTGGCTGCTGCAGATGGGGGAACAGGATCTGCCCTAGGAGCATATGTGTGAGAGGTGATACAGTCTCATGCCCAATCTTTGTGCAGACTGCTTTGCCATTCGATGAACATCCAGCCAGTCACTCTTGATAAGTATTGCTATAAGTGACCTAGAACTTTGGGGTTTTCATTTCTTTTCCTTTTATAAACAGGCAGGCAGAAACATTTGCTTTGATCAGTCGTCTTTCTATTTTCTTATTCCTTTACCCGCAGGTATCAGCTTTTATCATTTCCCACAGCTCTGTGCATACAAACACTATAAACAAGTAGTAAAGTGTCTGAGTCATCAGATATAGTTCCTCAGGGAGTCTTGCAGAAGAGAAGTAGATCCTGATTTTTGCTGCTGTTGCTGTGCTTGTGTTAAGAGTCCCATGACACTGGTCTGGTACTGATTTATAAGGAAAAAAATTCATAACCAGATGAAGAAATCAGGAAAATCAGAATATTTGCAATCTTCTGGCGGGTCTTCTGTGCCTGCTAAACAACAGATACATGTATAGCAGTAACTCTTTCCCACTGGGTTTTAAAGCAAAAGTGGGAAATAACTGATGTCATTAACAACTACTAAATTTGCATATTTATTATATTATGCCAAGGAAGAGCAGGACTGTGAATAAACTAATGTTATAACTGGCAAGGGATGTTTTTTGGCTGATGCCTTATGTGGAATCTTATTGCTTTGACAATTGTTGATTTGATGCCTTCCCAAATGCTGCATTTTCAAATAGCTTCTTCCAGGGCAGCCTCCTTAAAGAATTCCCTCCAGATTTGATAGCTCCTGCCATAACAAAAATTATGGTTTTGCCTCCATTTCTACACAGTGTTCTTTGTATTTGAGAAAGTATCTGAAGTCATACATGGATGAAATAGGGAAACATTCAATGAAGGTCCATAAAATTTGTATAGATAATCCTTCTTCCAATCTATTTCCTAAGATAGCCTTGCAAACTTGTAATGCATATGTATTCCAGATATTGTTTATTATTTCTATTGTTGAAAGAGAATTAATGAAGAGTGAAAAATAAATCCAGCATCAACCCAATATAATCTTTTAAAAAGTACTTTCTATCTCCAGAAAGCATGAAAACAGATCTAGCATGTTGATAAGCACACTAGTGCAGGTGAAATCAGATTTAACATCAATATCATATGGTCATCAGAATCTGGTGTACTGTAAATTATTAAATGTAATCTTGACAGTTGCTCCCTGCAGCTTGTGGTCTTAAGGTGATAAGAGCCTTTAGACAGAAGTCCTTGGCTTGTAATAATTCTGTAATGGTGCTGGATGTGCACTGCCTGTGGCAAGGGCACCAACTTCAAAAGAAATCTAGTGAAATCCAGGACACAACAATGAGGAAAAAGTAATTAATATACCATAACTGAGATTTTTTTGATGTTAGCTGAAATTTATATGTGGCAAAGGGGACAAGAACTGAGAGATTTGCTACAGATTTCAAGAGCTGCCAGTACTTATATTGATGTTTCTGGGAGATGCCTACCAGAGGATACGGATGCTATGGTCACGTATTTGTAGTGAACTGATTTTCAAAGGTCAGCACTAATGTGACATCTCCTTGTTTTCAGACTGTCGTGTTGTTCATGTGGGGTGTAAAAATTAAAATTCAGGTTGATGTTAGGGGGTTTTAGCAGTACCCTACATGGGACTTTGTAGATTACATGAAGCAAACAAATAAATAAGAAAAAAAAACCTCACAGAGCTCTTTCATTTACCTTTTTTGCATGTATGTTTTTTGTTTCTGCAAAATTTATTAGAGAAGAAAGCAAGTCAGAATTTCTTAAGGTTAGCTTGAGGTGTACTCTCAGTGGAGTGTGGTTCTAGCTGTAGGAACTTAATAGATATAAATTACTTTTCCCCTTGTCTTGACAAGAAGAATTGGCAGACAAATTTAGTATGTCTACAATATAAGGCTTCTAGAAGATGAAATACATCTCTTTTTATTGCGTGGATCCATGCATTCTAAAAGTTTCAAACCATGGATATTCAAAAGCTGTGATCAGTAGATCAGATTGGCATTCTCTTTGAACAAATAAGAAAGAGAGGTTTTAATGATATGAATAAAAATAACTTTCTAACAAGTATATTCTTACAAAATAACCTTGTCCTCATTTGCTACAAAGGACTTCAAGCTCTGTTTCAAGTGGAATGGAATTTTTGGAGTAAAATTCCAGGTAGTTGTAGATATTGGGACTTCTGTTGTTTGTGGGACATTATGTTCCAGTTTGCCAACTTAAAGACCAGCAAGAAAATGTCTGCAAAATAACATGGCTACCCAGAGTGTGAAACCAGGTCGCTGAACTTCTAATATCATTGTATTTAATAAAAATGGAACAGTAAGTGGAGCTGCGATTAGAGGGTGCCAAAGTAAGATTTTATTTTTCATAAATATTTTATGCTGAGTGTCAAGGGAAGAAGAGGTTATGTGTTTATTTCAGCTTAAGTTCATGCTCGGAGCTGGGCCTGGGTAAATGACATCCAGAGGTCCCTTTCAAAATAAAATTTTCTCTGTTTCAACAGCTGATATATTCACAAGAGTGTCTGTATGTATGACAAGTGTGTCTGTATGTATGAAACAAAGGGAAATCATGTTTCTTGTATCTTTGCAGACAACAATAGGCACAAGTAGGGATATTGCAGGAATGTTTTGTTGCCTCCAGAACACTTCTGTACTTGCACACTGCTGTGTGAGAACTCATTACTATGGCAGAACAGTTCATGGGGGCCCAGAGAGGACACAGGTAGGCCACGTTCCTTGATACAGTTCCCAGCAGCTGTGGTAAGTTGTGCTGACTTTCATTCCTTGGTTTGTTTAGCCTTCTCAGGGCATTCCCAGGCCATCAGCTCTTTAACAAAGCACATTATTGACATTCATCTGCTTTATTACTCCTTGACCACGAAAGACCCAGTCCTGGGCACTTCTGCTCAACTTGCTGATGGGCTTTGCTAAACCCTTCCCTTGAGAGTTGATGTCCCATTACTATCCTTACAGAAGGACTTGTCACAGAGTATGTGAGTCTAGAATCAAAGTTTTAGGATCACTTATCCTGGACTGGAGTGTGTATCTTGAAGCCTGAAAGTCTTAGGATTTCTTTTTGTTTCTTTCTATTGAAATTCAGCAAACTGAATTGGCTTTACTTATTTGAGGCTTGCATGCATGAGGAATATGCTACCCAAGAGCAATGTGAAGGACAGTATAACCAGCTGCCATGTGACATAGTTCTAGAGGTGGTATATGAATATGAAATTATTTCAATGATCTAAGGTTTCTTCTTTTTTCCAGCATGTCAAGAAGTAGAAGTATTACATGTGCTCAGAGCTCTAATGTGATTATGTCTCCACAGGATGCCAGGATTTAATGTGTTGCATAGAAACTTTCATATATCGTATTGTGCTCTTGCTTACTGTATTTGCAGTCACTGCTGGCTTGAAAACTTGAACTGACTCTAAAAAATAATGCACATTTCATTTGTATTTTAAAAAAGGGAAAAGTGTTCACTGATCATCATGAAAGAGGTATCACAGTCAATGAAGCACATTGTAGAAGCATAATTAGTCAGACGATGATCTGGCATGTGCAGGAAGAATCTAACAAATTTATCAGTGTGTCTGAAGCAAGTTAATTTGGCTGCCTTAATCTATGTTTCATATAATTGTTATGACAAAGAGAGTAACCCAGTTTAATTTTAATGTTTAAAAAGCCAAGAGAAATTGTCATTAGTTAAAATTAAGAATAAGGCAAATCAGTGAGATAATATCAAAACAGGGCCCTGAAATATTATTCTAGCCTAATTTTTCCAGAATCCAAAGTAGTAAAAACTCCCAGTAATTCTGTAATTTAGTTATGATCATAAGCACTCTTTAAGTTGGATTAGAACTGGAGTTCCAGATTAATGTTTCTCATTGCACCCCTTAGGTTGCTTCTTTTTTTAATATATTCAGTTCTGATAGCCTTATGCACTGACAGCTCTTGTATAGACAAAGGAGAAAGCTATTTGGAGGGCAGTTAGGTTCATCCTAATGGATGGTTGTCAAAATTACTTTTCCCCGAGTTCTTGGCCTGTTATTCTCGGTGAACTCAGTGATACTACAGGTCAGTCTCTATTCAGATGAAAACCCCAGTGTCTAAACATGGGCATCTGAAAGCAGAAATGTATGAATATTTTTGAAACATTTAAGTCTCTAAGCCAGCATTTGCTTTCAGAAGTGTCACCTTTCATATGCAGATCTGTTTTCTTCTCTCCTTGCAAAGTGAAAACAACCAGTCTTAAATAACTGCAGATAATACATTGTAGGACTTCAGGAACTGCAGTCAGCAGACAAAATAACTTGCAGTTACTCACTTCGATTCTGTTCCTTTGCTCCACAGCACAACGTGGTTATTGCAGTTCCTGACCATGTTAAACACATGACTGACCCTGTGCAGCTCTCCTGGTCCTTTCAGTGGAGCACTGAGGCTGCTGGAGCTTTCCAAGCCTGGCTCAGGCTGGCAGCTCTGTCAGGATTTGTAGTTCAGTAGCTCAGTCTTCCATGTTCTGTAAGATCCCCATTGTTTGCCAGGGCTTTTCCCTGCTTTGACTGAAGAACTTAAATGGGATGGAATCACAGAGACAAGGAGGGATGGCTGGTGCTTAGGTGACTTTGCAAACCCAGTTATTGACTGGGGCAGCATGAAGAAAATCAAGCATTTGTCACAGAAATTTTTAAAAATCGTTGTAAAAACACCTGGCAAATTTCCTTCTCCCTAAGATGGGCAACCCTCTTCTACTACTGGTCATCCCTAAATCTGCTACTGGGTAACTGATGTAGAGGACTAAAAGTGAGGGTGGTCTGCTTGTATGTTTGAGAAATACTGCAACAGACACAGAGCCTGAAAAACATTTACTGGAAATGTTCTGGACCTGCCAAATGGTTCTTCTGTTCCTTCTGAAACCACACACACACACTGTCCTCCAGGGGTGCTGCCCTATTTTCTCTCTTCAGCCCTCAGATGGATAGAATTTGGGGAGACTGACAGGACATTTGCTAGTGGCACAGAAATAAATGTCAGGCTACAAATTCTTCCATTCTATTTAAGAAAACCTATTTTTCACCATAATGGTGGAACAAAACTCATACAATTCCTCTTGTATGACTGAGATGTACTCTGTAACATAGAAATGTTAATGCTTCCTGCTGCTTTTAAAATCTGTGCCTCATTTTGACTGTGGGTATCAGTCTTTTGAACAAATGCTTTATTCTTTTTTCAACTCACTTGATCATCCAGATTTTTTGTTGTATTATACCACCTGGAATGGAAGGAAAGGAAATGTTGACTGAAAACTGCTGTCTGCTAGAGCTGAATTATCAGATCTACGTTTCTTGAGACAAATGTTGAAAAGAGCGTCATAAAGATTTTTACAATTTATAGCTCATTGACAAGTTTAATCAATAATCGTGTGAAGGCTTTCAGCTGGGCGTGTCTGCAAAGATCCTGGTAGCTGAACGAGGTGTCCCTGGAGTGTGTGGGGCTGGATGGCAATGTTTAAGAGGCTGGCTGTGCCTGAAAGCACACTCTGGTATGGTTTAAAAAGTGCATGTGTTGAACACAGATATGAAAAGCCTTTTTCTCATGTTTTCTCCCTCCATGTGCTCACATTTTCAAAAGAAATCTCCATTGCTCTTTGGACAGAGAGTGCTCTGTGCTGCTGGCAGTGCCATCAGGAGCACGGGTCAGCCTCACACTTAACAATCCAGCCAGCTGATCAATGTGCTTTATCAACTGCCTTCATCTCTGGAGCTCTTTCAGGGGCAGAGACTCCTTTCCCTTCAGGAGTTCAGCCTGTTACCCTAACAGATCATCTCTGTTTTCAGCAGAAGGCAGGAGGGGATCCGTACTGTTTCTGGTATCTCAAAGCAGTATTTTGCTTGCTTTCTCCCAGTTTCCCTTAAACAGCATCATCCAGCACAAAGCAGAAAACCATCTGCTGAGAGTGAAGGCAAAGGCATGTGATGAGTGCAACTGCAGTTGGAAGCATCCCTCACTGGGAGTTTCTCTTTGTTAACACTCAGTGCAGTTATGTGCAAAGATGAGGGGGAGTTCTAATTATGCATTTTCTGAACATAACATAAGATCATTGACAGCTAATCAGATATTTCCAAACTTGTTCAGCATTCAAAGACACTTTGTAACCAAATACAAACTTCAAATCTACACCTTTATAGCAAAGCTTATGTAGATTCTGTTTTCAGTGGTCTTTAATGAAAAACACCAGCACTTCAGAGGATTTGAAATGCTGGCTAGTTCCCTCTTGTTCTAATTCCTTTAGAGTAAGCACAAGAGCTTTTAGAGAAAGTTCAACAATTTAATTCACTAATTAGACCTATGTACATAAATATGTTCCTAGTATTTGATTTGCCTTAGTTCAAAGTAGTAAAGTTCTAATTTAGAAGCAAGGTAAGGAAATACAATTACTTCCAATGTTTTGGTTGAGGCTAAATATTAGGTAATAAATTTCCCAGTACCTTTGCTACTTTTACAATGTGCTTAGTGAAATTTAATGTACAGGAGCAGAGATGATGACAGTGTGACATTTCTGAATACAGCCCTTCCAAATAGTTTGATACCAGGTCAAGTAATGAAATTAGGGTATTTTGGAGGATTATGAAGATTTTAATTTACTTCTCCTTTGATGTCACTTAGAAAGGGGCTAACAATTCCAGCACATCAAAATGTTTTTGAATAATGTTTATGAAGGCTTTTAAAGTCTTAATTTGAGTGAAATTTGGTTCTACTTTGCAAGGGCTGTAAGACTATTCAAACACATAAGGCTTTTTTTACTAAAAAGCTTTCTTTTCTAAATAGTTATTTTTACCAAGACTTTTAATGCATTAAAATGCATTAGTCACATGTCTTGTTCAGTACTCAACACCGAAATATTACCTGCTCAGGGTTGAGGTAATAAAAAGGTGCAATGCACATACTCAGTAGTACATTATTTGCTGTCATGGTACCAGTTTTCGGGCAGAGTTCAGTCAAGGAAAGTTCTGTTTCAGGAATAAAATCTCCCTGTCTATCCTTTCTTCTTCCTGCTTCTTTTTAAAGCCTCTGAATGTGGAGAGCCAGCTGGACAATTTCCCTGTCTATTTCTGGGCCTAGGTGTTAATTTAAAATAATTATATTGAATTTAAGTTGTCACAATTAGTGTCTGAATTCACAAGAGCCTCCTGGAAACTCAGCTTACCCTGTTCCTTCCGTGATGCTTCAGTGTCTCACCCCATAAGGAACGCTGTGCACAGCTGGAGGCCCCGTTTTTGCAGTGAGAACGCTGGACATAATTTAGTTTTCTGGTAGTATTAAAGTAATGAGTCAAAGGTGAGCATAAATGTTGAAGAAAAGGTACTGTGAGTTCCCCAGCTGAGAAATAAATGGTACTGATGGATGTGCTCTATATTTGCAAGGGTTTTATTTTGTTGAGGAATGCAGTTTCTAAGTTATTTTTGTTTTAGCTTGACTGTTGTTGTTAACGGAGAGATTTCACAGTGAAGCCATTTTTCACCCCAACCCAGCAAACACTGAAGTTTTTAAGAAAATGAGTGGTTAGAGTTTGTTTAGGTGAACCCTTTCCTATGGCCTTGTTTCAGGCCACTGCTGTATTTTCCTACAGAGAAGACAGCTCATGTCTACAGCCCCAGATGGGCGCATGGGTCAGTGCAGAATAATAAAGATGTAATTGCATTCATCCATGCACTCAACATAATAATTAGAAACCCTCAAGTTTTGTATTTATTTTTATTAATAGCATTTGGAAATCTTTTGCTTAAATATTTAAAGTAATGTCTACAAATACATTCCTTGTTGCACTAATATAGAAACTTCTTGCAATGGAGTATTTCTAGCACTGATATAAAAAACAAAAAGAGATAAATATCTGAGAAGAAAGCTATAAAATTGTGTTGAGACACCCCAGAAACAGGTAAATAAGATATTATATACTTATACAATATAAGTATACTGCAGCAATTCATGTTCTACTTGTTTAATGTATATAAAGAACTTCAAAAGAAAATTGCAAACTTTTCTCTCAGCCCACAACGCTATAAGTTCAGAAGGTAAGAAATAAACCTTATTATTACTTAGGTTTCATGTTAAGAATTTGTATACTTAATGACACATCCAGAACTATCAGGATACGGTCCTAGTTATATTCTATATTTTTCATGGTAAGAAGTGATTTATCTTAAAATGTATTAAATGAAAAATTGATCAGATTTTCCAAATCATTCCCTCTACATATGTTTATTATTTTGTAATAGGCATAATATTCACCAGTTAGTCTGTGGCGTGTTGGAGGTACTACTGAGAGTGAACTATGAACTGGATCATTTCTTAATATTAGGCTGAAAAATTCTGAGTGTTGCCATCAAGCATCAGTTTGATCTCTCTCATTAACAGACCTTACTTAAGATGTCATTCATTCAGAGTTCATGGAAGGAATAATTAAATATCCTTTCTGTAGTGGTAGTTGGAATGGTAAGAAACCACAAGTGAGCTGAGTGGGAAGATCAGTAAGAATTTACAGTGTACCTGTAGATGAAGGCTTGCACTGAGTGTGTGCCTGAAGCTCTGGGTTTGCTCATCTTTGAGACAGAGTGATGACAGCCAGAGGGGAATGAGAGAAGTCATCAGTAGTAATGAAGGGATTATCTCCCCAGGAGAAATGGGGATCTTTCCAGTGTAAATAGACCATTTTACTGCAAAGAAATGCTTGGGTTGAACAGTTTCTCATGCTAAAGGACCCAACTAATTCCAATCCTGGCTTAACTTTACTTAAAAATCAAGAGGTCAACTTCTGTGGCCATGGTTAAGGGAGATTTAGTTAACAGAGCTGGAGTGTGAGCCTCTGTCAGATCTCTGAGTGTGTCTTAACTCTGCTGCCTGGTTTACAGCCAAGTACAGTTTTTCTGCTCAGCCTCTGCCAGGCTATGTCCTAATTTCAAAACAATATCTTCACTACATTTCAGTCCCCAAGGGCAGGAGCTACACCAGATTTAATTAAAACTGGGAATGCTAATCAGCAGGTCTTCTTGTAACTGAGAGATTTCTCACTGTCCCAGAGTTAAGTGGCTTTTGCCTTCTACCACTGTGGGAAGCACTGGAATAATGCTCCTGGGTGACAGATCCCAGAGTCTGCAGTGCCAACGTTCTTCACCTGAAACTTGGGAATAGCAAGTTCGTTGGGGGATAGTTTGCCTTCAGATACATCAGTGGAGACGTTGCATATTTGAGTTCTGTAACAAATACCCTTTCTACATTTGCAAATCATAAAACAACATCAAGACTTTTACTAACGAATATATGTAAGGAAATAAAAAGAACCTTGGGTAACTTAATGCCCTTCTCTGCACTAAACTGGATGACAATTATACATTACTGCAGGTTTCTGCTCAAGGCTCAGAGACCTTGATTAGCCAGACTGCCCTAACCAGGGCAGGCACCTCTCTGGCCCTTACGGTCTGTGCAATTGGAATTTCTTCCCAGGGTGTGCAATGTATGAGGACAAGTGGAAGTAGAAGCACACTCAGAAGGAAGTAGGAAATGTCCTGAAGTTCAGCAGTTACAACTAATCATTGAAGTCAACAAGGTGAACAATTATTTACTTTTCTGCTTTAAAGAAAGAAGAGGGGGAGTGAGGACCAGGGAAGCAAGTGGAAATAGTAAGCAATAAATGTACATGCTTAAATTTTCACTGCTGTAGTGTTGCGTAAGAGTACAGAAATTTCATGGGTTTTATTTTACTTCCGCAGGAAGTTTTGTGTTTGTATTTAATTTCTGGGAACCCAAGGGCAAAGCAAAGCAATTAACATGTTGAAGACTTAAAAATAAACTTCAGAAGCTTCAAGTAAAATACCTTTAGCTGATTAGTGTTACAATGCATCTTTAATGAGAAATAAATGAGGATTGCATTGTTTCTTAGGATAAGGAGAGGTGTTAGATATCTGCATTGATAACAGAGGGCTTAGAAATAATCTATGAGCTGCTTTTCTAGAAGAAAAATAGGAAACTTCTACATGGCCTAGTGCACAGATAATAAAAACAGTGAAACAAATTTGTACAAGTCATTTCAGTAAAAAGCTCATTGTAAGGTGAATTTTAACACAGTCCCATTGCTCTTTGGATTGTTTAGACTCACCCCTTGATATGTATCTATGCTTCTCTATTTTCGTCCAACTGTTTTTTCTTAAACTCTGATTTTATTAAAAAACTAATTTATATAAAAAGTGCAGGCTGTAAAATGTAGAATTAATTTTGAATGACTCACATGTGAAATACTACCTCCTCTTGTACCCACAGCAAACAAAATTCTCTGGAAAACAAGGCTCAGAAATAGACTTTACAAAATATTTCTTTACAGTTATCCTGTCGTGGCTGTGTACCAGATAAAGAGAATATGAAAAGTCCTTTGATTGGGAAGATTGGCAGCATCTATGTTTTTAAATCAAATGAATTTTAAATATGCATGAATTTATTGTCTTGGTTAAGTTGCTGCACAATAAAAAGGAATGCTGTTCTCCGAACAATAATTGGTCTGTCTCAGCTCTCAAATTGGGTCACAGTGAACAGACAGAATGCTCTGGTATTTCTCTCTTTCTCTTTTACCTTGCTTTCTTGGAAAAGTGATTGAAACTGTAATCGTTACTGCGTTGAGGCAGTGTGCTGCTAAAAACCAGTGCTTTTCATGAATGATAGATCCCCTTCTTTAGTCCTGTTTTTGATGGTATTGTGTTGTAGAACACCTTAAAGAACAATGTAGAAATCTGCAGTCTCAACAAAATATGCTGAAATGCCCTGAGTGAGTACAGCAATCCCAGTTATTGCTGGAGTTTATTTTTGGTAATAAACACTTCACCTTCTGTATGGGACTGTGGTAAAATGAAATAAATTTGAATTATTAATATTACAGCATTTTACAGTCATCATATTCCTAACTATGCCAAATTACATTCTAAATATCCCCCCAAAAAAGGACTGGGGGTGGGGTGAAGGTGACAATACTGTTCTACAAAGCTCATGTGCTACATCACTTCTCTCCAGTTACACCTCCAACTGCTCCAACAACCAAATAGGTTGGGAACAGCTTTGTAGAAGGTCACAGCTGTTACCTTGTGAGTCAGAGCAGGAATGCTGTGAATCAGGCAGGCTGTTTTACTGGAATATATGCACACTGAGAAAGGTACCATGGGATCTCTGAAGGATCCTCTGCCTGGTGTGAATAGTGACCAGCAGGGCAGCTGGGGAACCCTCCTCTATGGTACACGTAAGTGCATAATATTAACAACACTATACACAGTTGGTATTTATGGTACCAGTGAAAATGTACTGATGTTGAGTTGCTGTGAGTACCCAGCATAGGCAGAGGAGTAAATAGTCTGCAGAAGTGTCCCCTGCTCCTAGAGAGTGTCAGGAGAGGATGGTGCCAGCTTCAGCCAAGGAGGGGAGGCAGTAGCACCTGATGGGTTGTTTCCCCCTTCTGTTCCATTTCTCACCTATGTCTTCACGTTCTGATGTCATGGGTGACAGCTCAGGCCCTGACCTTTTGCATTCTGCTCCAAGGCAACTGCACTGAGTTACGTTAGGAATCTTGTAAGGGAATCCCATGGATTATCGCAGTCCCTCTGGCTTCTGCATCAGTTGCAGGACAGGATGAATCCCCTGCTGCAGTTACTTGTCTCCACCTGCAGTCTCTGGCTGGGCAGAGTGGGAAAGCAGCTTTTACACAGCTGAAGCAAAGTAAGGTGGCCCTACCTTCTCCCCACTGGCTGAGACAGAGCAAGACTGTGAATTAATAAAAGGGCAAGACTAAGTTCAGCTGAGGCTTTGTAAAAAAAGTGGCAGAAGATTCACTGTCTCTGTGCTGTGTTCTGTTAGCAGCCTCCTGGCTTCAGTGCTTGCAGGGTACTGTAACAACCACATTCTGCCGTGGTAATTTTATCTTTGTCTCACTTGTATCCAAATACAGTCACTGGGGTCCTACCCGGAGTGCTGCTGACCCATTATTCAGGAAATCCTTGGACAGGCAGGCTGCCCTGTGTAGGGCTGTGGATCTTGGTTTGTTAGAGCAGTATGAGCTACCTTTCTGTATTGCTGTGTCTTTTTTATAGGGAAAAATGTGAGAAAGATTTGAATACAGATAATGCCATTACCAGTTAATTTAAAAGGCCAAATGGTAGTTTCTAACAATGTTATACCTTTCTAAGCAATGCTTGAGAAAGATAAGGATATATTTAGAAGATGGATGTTTCAATTTCTGGCTGCCCAAAAGTGACATAACAACATTATAAATTTAAATAAGATAAGGCCTTAATGGGTCTCCTAGAGGAAGAAAAAAGGTGTTTATTAGTAGAAATGTACTAAACTATCTGCATTTGACAAAGTGCTAATGGAGGAAATTACTTCTAGAGAAACAAATGAATATGTCAATTAAAAAAAAGTAATGGCTCTCTCAGTTGTGGGTTGTGGTTTTGCTTTTGGAGTTTTTCAGGGGTTTTTTTCTGAAGAGAAGTGCTGAGTATGTTTTCTGTATTGCTTGAAATGCTTTTGATTTGTCTGTGTTGCCTTAGTTCTGTGAGTTGAGGGTTTTCTGGGGACCCCCCACCCCCTTCTGTATCTCCTGCTGCAGTTGTATTTCATTTAGACTGGAAGCTAATTTAATATTCTAGTCTAATGCTTTTTCTCTATTGTATGTTTTATTCCTGCAATTTATTTATGGAGCATTTTCCAGTGAAGTCCAAGAGCACAGTGCCTGCAGCCTAAACCACCTGGCACTGCACTTCCATAGTGCCAGGGATGTGATGTCAGCCGAGAGCAGGACGAGAGGCATTCCCCGTACCTGCAGAATATCAGTGAAGTGGAAATTCCCTCTTTACCTTTCTCTGGTGCCAATCAGCTTTTCTCCCTGGTGACTGGGTATCCTGAGGTGTCAGGTAATGTCAGAGTTTGCTTGGCAGGCACACTGGGAACTACTGGCTGTGTGAAGGTTGTCCTTGCTTTAAAGGTTATTGCTGTGTTCAGCTGGAGTCTGCACTGAAAGGCTCAGGAAGGGCGTGAGGAGAAGCAGCCTTTTCCCAGCAGTAAGCACAGGGACACGATGAGTGTGAGCCTGCAGTGACACACACACGCTTGTGCCATGACACACAGGGGGAGCTGAGCCCTTCTAAGCAGTGAAATGGTCAGGTTTTACTGCTGTTGTTTGATTTGCTTACGTTAGATGTGTCTTCAATTATTTGTCTCATAGCAGAATGAAGCCAGCTATCTGAGGATAATGTCTGGAAAAACCAGACACTAGAAACCAAGCTGCTGAGCTGAGGTAAGAAGGGAATCATTGATCAGTGACCATGGCACAGGCTGTCTGCAAAGAGGGGTGGCAGGGGAGACTTCACTTCTGCCAGTGATTAAGTTTTAACAAGACGTCAAGTGTTTCATTTCTGTCTGTAATCTCCAGGAGCTGAATTCTGTAGCCCTATAAAAATATTACCTCTATTAAAACCTGCAAGATGAGATGCTGGACCCAAGTGCACTAAAGGCAAGCAGTAGGCAAACAGAGTGTACTCATGTCTTAATGACTTTTTGGAAAGGTTCAGAAATAGTGTGTTCTTAAATTTGTTGCTTACAGTGAAGCAGGATTTCTCTCAAAGACTTCGTTTTCAGTCATTCGTCTCATGTTCATAGGTCTCCACCTCAGACTGGACTTAATTGTGCAGTGTTTGGTTACTTTCACAGGTTGCTCTGGTGTTCTAATGTGTTCCATATTTAATAAGAGCCATCAAGGTTTATCTCATCCTTTTAGCAGCCTAAGAGAAACCAAAATGAACCGTGGTCACTTGATGTTTTTTAATCTCTGCCCAGCCTCTTGAGCCCACAGCAACATGAGGACTTCCCTGCTCTCCTGTTCCATCAGCACTTTGAACTGTTAGTGACATCTTGCTTTAAAGGCAGCCAGATGCTGACACTGACAGAGCTACAATTACCAACCCTGCTGAAGGTATCAAAATGATGTCCTCAGCATCAAAATATGTTGTTTTAAATTATAATTAGGGTCTCCATGGGTGAATTGTTTCGTAATTTAACGTATTTTATTTTTCTTGACATAAACAAGATGAGGCACAGTGACAGCAAGGATCTCTGCCATTTCAAATTAAGGCATCAGTATTAATTCTAAATTAGCTAATTACACCAAGAAAAGTGAGGAAACACAATTTGTCATTTACACTGGTAAAAACCCCCATATTCCCAGCTTATTTTTGTAACTTTTTACTACATACAGTAATGTCCAGCCACACACTATGGTTAAATATCCTTCCCATGACTGTATAATTTGACTGGTATGTATGAGACTGTGAAAATGTTCTCTCATTTTCCACATTCTACTGAAAATGAGACTGTCAAAACATTCAGCTAAGCAAAACCAGGTGGAAAATAAAAGCAAAATCATTTCCTTTCTCTCTGAATCTAACATTACCTCTGCTCAAGCTGCTGCCATGGGGCTGCAGTCCCCAGGTGGCCCCGTCCAGCCTCAGGTACAGCCACCTCACTGCTGCAAGGCAGTGCTGCAGAGGTGATTTTACAGTCTCAGCAGTTCCACAAATCAGGCTTGAAAGAGCCTCCTTGATAAACTGTTGTGACTAAAATGTAATTAAACTGACTCTTCAGCACAGCATTTCATACCTCTCACCGTATTTAAATACCTGTAATACCCTCTAGGGAACACTATTGTATGTGAGTACATACATAAAACATGATAGAATGCATTAATGATGCTCACTGTGTTCCTCCCTCTTCAGGTGCCAAAGCTGCACCAGCTCCAGTTCCAGATAACCCATGGCATGGATTGTAATGTGTTCAACTAAATACTTAAAAACACAACAGGCATGAGTTAATTACATGAAGACTTTATTTTCAACAAATTAGATACACTTGCTAAAAAAAGAGGTGGATTGCAGCACATGAATTATTTTATGAATTTGTTTTTAACGACTTATTGCAGTGAAGAGTATTACAGTAAGGCACTCTACATTGCATTTGGAAATCAAAGCTCTCCCTTTGTCTAGGAATCAACGAAGTGACTTCTGATTACAGTATTCTGTACAGAATACTCTCCCCATGCAATTATTCCAACTTCCATAGCCAGAGCCAGGATATATGTTAACTGAATGCTAGTGAAATTTCAAAATGAAAATATTTGTTTCACCTTTAGTTTCTGTCAGTGACATTTATATCAGCCTCATTTACAGATTTTTCCTTATATAAAATTATATAATGGAAACTATAAAACTATATAACATTATATAAAACTTTATAACAGGTATAACAGAAACCCAAGCTGTGACTGCAAACCAGAATGTGTCTGCTCTCCTATTGCTCCTGGCTCTGAAGAGCAAAGAAAATAAAGACTGGGAAATGGGATAAAGTATGACAACAAGGTAACAGGATATGATCCAAAAGTTGCTGAAAGTCAGGAGTCTGCTGATTTGAAATTTTTTGAGATTTGTTTCCGTAAAAATGTGTCCCATTCATATTGTCCAGGAGGTAACAGAAATTACTAAATTTATTTATTTTGAAATACCTTCTCAAGTTAAAGGGTTATGCAGACACTAGTTTCTCTGTAATAGGAAAGTATTATCTAGGAGCAAAGTGAAAATTCTCAGAACTGTACTTTTCAGTGACACATTACCGTATTAGCTCTGCTCTTTGCCCATATTCCTCACAGGTCTCATCGTGTCAACAACTTCCTTGTTACTTAGGACAACAGCAAACTGAGAGCTGTTCTGGGACACTGCAGTCAGAAATCTGTAGCTCTGCTTGGGGAAACTTTACGAAACTGTTTATATTTCTCTAATATGGAAAAACATCTTTTGACACAGCCTACTTCTGCTTAGCAAGCAGATCCAGCAGCTCCTTCTCGATGCCGTGGCTGCCCAGCTCAGTTAAGCTGTAGTATTTGTGCACCACCTTCTCCTCTGTCACAACCACCACTCGAAGCCCGTGGGTGTCCTGTCCCAGCTGGCATCCTATAGCTGATGACACCACCATTTCCAGGCCTTTGTAGGACCCTCCAGCATTCCTATGGTAATGTCCAGAAAATACAGCTCTAACGCCTGTTTAAAAACAACAAAAAAAGACAAAGTATGTATTTAGTTAGCACCTTACCAGTGTCACATTTACCTTCATTCTCTAATGGCTCTTCGAGCATAAAATTAAAACTAAACCATTTACCCAAACTTGCCTTTTAAACAAATAATTAGTAAACCATAATAAATAATTCTAATAGTAATAATTAATCAAACTTTATTGTGCTCCACCAGCTGTGTTTAGGGTTACTGGGCTCTGAGTTCTTTATGCCCACTGCAAGGTGTGTTTGCTGTCTCCTCATGCCTTTGCCTAGAAAGAAGGGACAGTCCAGAGGCAGCTGATTAAAATTAGATATCTGCCTAGAGAATGATGGTACTGAAACACAGGCTGGAAGGCAAAGAGTGCCAAGCTGTATTTGTCAATTAGCATGAAGAAAATTTACTAAGGAGAGCTTAAACTGTATACTCGACACCAGTGACCCTAAAAAAAACCTGGCAAGACAAACAAATAAAAAACATACATGAGAAGATAAGTTGTAATCATTTCACAAGACACTGAGGGTATCACAGATGGAACAGAGCCAGGTATGTCAGAGAACTCTAATAAAGCAGAAGAGGTTGTGAGTTTTAAAAAGAGGGAAAGGAAGAGGGGCCTGATTTCACAAACAGGATTTGGGATTATGTCTTGGCATGCTTAATCTAAGGTGCTTGGACCCTTGGTCCAGACTCTTACAGCTTCCTGAAGCTGCATCTAATGCTACTTTATACTGCTGTGAAACAGAAAAATTACCAGACCAGACGGCTAAAAATACTGGAAATTTTGTCATCACTACAACCTTAAATGACGTTTAAAAAATAAAAAGCCAGCAACAATTCATTTTGCCTTCAGACAGCAGAATTTCTGGAAGATAGCAGAGGCAATTTAAAGCTAGAGAGCTGTAATTAGGAGCATGCTATAACTTCACATGGAAACCTTTATTTCTCTACCCAGAAAAAACCTTCCACATCTTCTCCTGCAGTAGACTTAGACCTCTTTCACAGAGATAAAATGAAAAGGGAAGTACGTGAACCCATCTTAAGACAGCTGACTACCATCAATCCTTTGTTCTTGTGGGAGTGAGTGATCTGAAGACTGATATAAAATACATAAACTTGGCTCACAGTATAGTTAAAAATTAAGCAGCTTCAAAAGCACAATATAAATTATTCTGCTGTGTGTCTGGTAAGAGCTTCATGGGCTTTCGTATTTCGGATCCAAGCCCTTCTCAAACAGCAAACGAGGCAAGGTAGAAAACAGAGACTGAAGCCACCTTGTCACTGTGCAGGGGAACGTGGGCCTTGTCAGCTCCAACTCGTCTGTTCCCCTGTTGGAGTGTTCAGGGCTGATTGCCTCTGCTGCTGCTGGGACCACTCCTCTGCTGCTGCAGCAGGTGCACTCCTCAGTAAGGCAGCAGGGCAACCCTGGCAGCGGGCTGTGACTCAGCTGCACAAACCCAGCCAAACTGGGCAAGTGTTTCTACATCTTGGGAGAAACCCAGTGAGAGTCCCTCTAAAGGCAGTGGTGGAATATAAAAGTCAGTGATGCTGCTACTGTAACGAGGTAACAAGGCCTTTCCAGTACATTCAGTATTCTGCAGGTAAGCAGGACTACTTTAGTTTATGAAAAAATTAAGAACAAGTAAGAATCATAAACCCATAGTGAGGTGCAAACCCCTGTGACACACTTTTAGTAACAGAAATAAGTACTTTAGAAAGGAATTATGTTCTCTCTTTTTACTGGAAGCATCTGTGTCCTAAAGTAGCATCTTCCCACCATCCAGAGAATTTAACATTTGGGTTTAAAAGAGGAAAAGAAGCCAAGACTTTGTGTCATCATTTATGTAAACCAAACCCTGACTAAGTGTAATTAGAACAACAGAGGATACAGAAGTCATAAAGGAACTGTAGTTATGCTGAAGAAAAAAAAATTCCACTTGTCTGATAATTCAAGGAAAGATTTTGAGAAACCCATCCCAGACAGAGACAGACACCAGTAAAAAATTTTGCCAAGACTTCAGTTTTCAGATACCCCCTAGTGCTAGTATCAACTCCTGTTGTTGTGGGTTACAGTTTGTTACATCCTGAACTAGGAAACAAATAGGTCACTGCTGTGCAGTGGCAGGAGGCTCACTGATGGTGTTTTTCTGCAGGAGCACGCTGGTGTTCACTCAGCTGTACTGCACCCACAAGGAGGAATGCTGAACCACGCTGCAGTAACACTAAGATGACAAGCAGGCAATTTACTTTGCTCTTGCTTTTGATCTTTAACATAAAAAGAATCTGAGATATGTGCACTTGAATTTAATTTATTAATTTCAGATGTTTTTCTGAAGTAATAATGCCAAGTTGCTAGCAACAGACACCCCCTTTTTTCCCTCCCTAACTCTGTGAGGAAACAACAGTGTCCTGGCAGACCTCATTTTTATAGCCCACTTTAATGCACCCCTAGGTCAGTTAAATACATCCAGCTATCCACAAAAACATACAGTCCCTTCCCACTACAACAGAAGAAAAAAAAGTGATTTGTTTTTAATCACTGGTTTCTTAAACAGCAGCTGGAAAAAGTGTTGATATAAAAGCTGTATGAAATACCAAAACACTATTGTGTAAATAAATGTCCAAAGAACAGCACCTTCACAAGCATTCATTATTTCATTTTTTATGAAATACACAGTTACTTCAATTTAAACAGGACTGGAAGTTTCACAGTATCCATTTACTAAAAAAAAGCTGGATCCATTACTGCAAGACTCTATTCATACCTAATGGATTATTCATTAAAGAAAAAATGGATTAAAATCAGAATCAAGTAAAAAATTGTACAGACAGTTACTCTAAAGCAAAAGCAAAACAATCCACACAAACCAAATCCAAACAATCCTTGTCTCTGTGATCATCATCATCATCTGATGTCAGACTGCCTAACAACACAACACAGATTACTGAGTATCTGCTAAGGAAAAAAGGTCTAACCTGCCAAATTAATTTTTGATCAGAACAGGGCAGGCTCCACCCAGTGCTGGGTACCAGCTCTTGTTCCGTCTGTGCTAAAACTGTACTTGGATCCTGAAAACACCTAAACCCACTGAGCTTCATGCCTGCTACCACACATGAATTTTATCAATCAGTCAATACACAAAAAAAAGTCAGTGTCTTTGTAAAAAAAGGTTTAGATACAGGAATTGTTTCTGATTTTAGTAAACAAAAGCTGTTCTCCTGCCATGCAATTTACCGTCATTTTCTGATCAAGCACAAAATGTCCTTTTTTAGTTCTGATCTGAAAAAGCTGAATCTGAAAGACAAAAAGGTTTTCCTTTTCCAAAGATCTGATCATAACTCTTTTTCCCTTTAGAATAATGCATCCCTACTAAAGAATTAAATTGTACCTATTTTGGTACAAGTTCTTTGAGCCCAGAGCAGGCTACTTAGCAAAAATAATTCATGATGTAATAACCAACCCAAACAAGGATTGTTCAAGAGTCATCTGATGAGATGGAATACTTGCATATGTTGATAAGCCTTAGACTTTTCATCAGTTCAACCATGAATGAAGTTAATAAACACTTTGGTTTGATGCTAATTCACACACTGCATTATGGCTCTCGGGGCTATAAGGCCACACTGTGGCTGTGGCAAGGCAAGATGAGTGCTGGGGAGAGGAATTAGCAGCTCCTGCAGTTCAGCCTGCTGCCTCTGATGCTACCTGTTTCATAAGCAGAATCTTTAAAGCACAACTCAATTTTAAGAAAATTCCACACAAAGTTCATATTTTAGTTTGGATACCGCTTTCCAAGTCAAAACCACAGTACGAACACTTGACTCGTGGTTTCTATTGCAGACATTTTTCAACAGGAAATTCAAAAGCACCTCTGAAGACTTTCCTCCCCACTCTCGTTTCCAGTGTTTGCTTTCTAAAGCCAGCTGACCACATAGGCAGTGGAGCTTCAGCAAGTTCTTGTTGATTTACATCTTCCTCACTTTAACAGCTTTAGGAAGTTGGACAATTTTTACCAGCATTTCCCATCTTCTCTTTTTCTGCTGGTTCTCTCTCCAAGCTTTGTGACCCAGCACATTGTATTAAAGGTGTTTCTTACAGAAAGGGAGTAACAGGTACTGTTCCACTGCCTCTCTGGCCTAACAGGGAAAGGCATCTGCACACGTGTCTGAGACCTGCTCTGGATCCTGCACAGAAAAGGCTGACACAGAAAGGGACCAGGAGGCTCCAGGGGATCCAAGCAGGCTCAGGAGCAGCTGCCTATGTACAACCATCACATCTCACAGGCTGCAGCAGCTCTGATTTTAAAGAGATTATTCTCTGTACCTGTGGCCATCTTACAGCACTTCCGAGCTCCCAAGCAACCCAAAGCAGAGAAATGTTCTAAAAGAAACCAAGTCCTAAATTAAATATTCACCACCTTTTTCAACCCTGGAGATGCTGAAGAAAATGAGAAGGAAAGTTTAGCTATCCCAGTGTTGTTAGCACAGTGTTGACTTTATTTCTGACAAGAACCAGGTGAGAAAATACTTCATTACACAGAAAGAAACTACAGCTGAGTATCGTGCAGGAGGCAGTTTGTCTGTCAGCAGGAGCAGGTGAGGAATTTTACAGAATTTTGAAAGTGCATCATATTCCTTCTACAAATTATCATTTATCACTCAGAAAAACCCTTCTGTGGCACCAGGGGAAGGAGTCTCATGGATGATTCCCCTGGGAGCGATAACATCCCTGTCTCACCTCATTGTGCAGGTGCAGCCCTGTACTTCCCAGACTCTGCTCCCTTACTTGGGACTCTACTGCTGTCTTCTGTAGTGTAGAAAAATGTAAGGACATGGAAGACTGGGCATGTTCTCAACTCCATTTGGGCAGGAAAGAAAGGGGACTCTAGCCTGCCTTCACTGTGTGGCCCAACAAACAGCCCCATCTTTTCTATTCAGTTTTGACCAGCCTTTCTATTTCAGGAGTAGTTAAATCATGTTAATGTCTCCATTTAAACATGAAATGTTAGACAAATCATCTTTTTGCTTTATGAAACAAACAGGTATATTCTGTAACCATGCAACAGTAAGATTTTGTGAAACAGGTAACACCTCTTTTCTTAACTTATTGAAAAATTTACTGTTTCCTAGTTTAATTCAAGAAGTACAGACTGAGCCCCAGTCTCTAGGGAAACTGAGCTGCAATGACACAGACAGGATGGAACATATTGCACCCACTTTTACCTTGAATGTAAAAAAATAACAGAGAAACATGCACCTGGAAAACAATTTTTCTCACACAATCAGATAATATTGGGTTGTAATTCAGACTTGAACTGGTTTAAATTCCAGGGGTGTCTGACTCCAATGTCTGTAATTACACTCACTTCTATGGCTTGATTCCAAAACCCCATGAATTCAGAAGAAGCTGTTTTCCAACTCTAGTTCCAAATGTACAAACCCCATTTTTGAGGCAGGTTTGCTGTGTCCAAAATGTGACTAGCCTTGCCTTAGCTGGAAATCAAACTGCTCAACCCAGCACTATGGACAGAGTAAAAATATAGGAAAAAATTACCAATATAAAAATAAACCAAAGAAAAGCAAGCAGATTTTCCAAATTAGGAGGAGAATGCCTGGAATAATCAGCATAGGCAATCAGTGGCATGCTTTATTTAGACTGAGCCTTCAATTAAATAAATGCTTTTCTCAGCAAAAGCAAATGAGACTGTAAAAGAAGGAGAAGGCTAAATTAGTGCAATATGGATGACATAATAAATATGTAATGGGTACAGTACAGACCTTGCCCCTCTTCCCATGCTCTCTGTAAGAAGTGATTCTGACTGAACAATGAAATTTATCACATGGTTCAGATTCTCACCTTTTAAGTGCTGATTAATGAGCTATTTTTTACAGTAACTGCAGACAGGAATCAATGTTCACTGCATTTCATGTTCAGATCGATGGCTCTCCACCCAGATTGCAGGTGAAGTTCAAAGCAAACTAAAGAAGGTATTTCTTCACAGAGCTGTGAAACATGAAATTCCCTCCTGCAGACCATTGTGAAAGCTGGCAGTTTTCACAAATCTAGAGAGGAATCACTAAACTGCATTATGTTGATAACATTAATATGACACAGTAAGTCCTTGAAAGAAAAATTGTTGGAGGTGGGAAGAGGCCTGGAAAGAAATACCATTATGCACGTTTCTATCCTGTGCCCTTCACAAGGGTTTGGGGAGCAGGAGCAGCAGGAGACTGGGCTATTGGGATGCTCATTCTGGTGCCATTACTCTGCTTTTCTGTTAGCTGTTCAAGTTTAATGATAAAATTAGATTTTAAATATGTTTATCCGAAACTCCCTGATTCACCAGACAAACCTCTTGCTCAGTCAAGCAAGAGGAAGAAAGAGAACAGACTGGAAAAAGCTGATCCTAGATACATTTGTCCCCAAAAGCTAAGAGAGCTAGAGCTAGAGAGGAGCAGCAGTAGAGCCAAAGTGGAAGCAAACAGGTGGAGAAGCAGTTCTGGAAAGACATGAAATTGTATTGGAGGATCTGAACATTATCAACACTCTTCTACCCTTTCATAGGTTTCAAAGACTGGAGAACCAAATATCCAGGCACAGGGAAATGCTACCATGAGATGTGTGTGCACACCCCCACACAGGTAAGAGTACCTAGGTATTTTGTAAAAGGCAGTGTTTCTGGCAAATACAACCTTTTAAGTCATATGGATAAACTGATCTTGAACATTTTCCCTGGAGTATCAAGCACAAACTGACTTTTCTTTCTTCCCTTCAGTTGCAGAGGACAGCTGCTGTCTGAAGTGCTGAGCAGTGTGGTCGGTTCAAGAGCAGTACCTGTTCTCACAACAATTCTGCACTCCCAAATGATGTTCTTTCAGCTTCCCTACAAGAGCCACATTAACCATGGGCATTTTTTCTGCGTCTTTTTTCTCCCCCCGGCACGTGGTACCTCATCTTTTCAAGACTCCAGTGCTACACAACAAATGATAATATTTAGAAGTCTTTGAAAACAAAATCTCTTCAGTGGAATGGAATTGATTTTATCTCGTTGCAATTTCAGAGTGCTCGCATTGCCTCATCTGCCAAGCAGGTGTTACAGCAGCAAACAAAGATGTGAAAGCATCAGTCACAGCACTGTTAACAGAACTGCTCAGTGCTCAGGCAGTTCTCAGACCCTGTTATCCAAAAAGCCCCCCAATAATTTCCCACCAGCAGAGCTCCAGCAGAAGGAAACAGCCCCACTGGTAAGCATCTGGCATCAACACTCTCCCTTTCATAAGCTCCTTGGTCAGCCCTCAGTAACATACAGAATTATTTTGTGTAGCCCTTTTGAAGCTCTCCGTTATCCTTCCTCCTCAGAAGAGCCGTATGAATAAAATAGAACTGAGTAATTAGAATTAACATTGCACGGCTCTATCAGCATCTCAATAAAAATACCCCATGCACTCCTCTTTCCAAACATTATCCTGCAAACGTGCAGGACACCTCTGCCTTGAATTTGCTTTGTACACTGAAGAATCAGGAGTTAGATGCAGCTGGTGGTCAGTGGGTCTGTGTAAGTGGGAGACATGATAGTATTTTGCACAGTATATTTATGTTGAAGCTTCTTTCCATAGGACAATACTAAATAGAGCTATAGAGAAAAGGATTTTAGTGTCACTTGGGTTTCCTGCATAATTAGAGGAGAAACAACAGGCACAGCCAGAGGGTGATTCCAGATCACCTAATTAGAGCACTGGTCTAAATAAGCCTTTAGAGGTGCTGTCTCTAGAAGGTCACTCTGTCTTTGAGGTTCATTTTTGTGAATGTCTCTTGTGACCTTTCAGTGGAATTTACTTCCTGGTTTTGTTACTTTTTTCCATTTGAAAGAGATGCTTTCTCAGAGAGCTGACACAAACCCCAAGCAGTCCTGGATTACTGTGTGCTCTAAGGATCAAGAAGAAGCTTTAGCCCAGTGGATAAAACCGATTTCAAAAATTTATCCAAGAAGAAATACTGCTTCATGTCCTTATGGACTATATGTATTTCATACGTGCTGCTGAATTGCTGAAAAAAATTTTTAAAATGTGTGTATATGTGTATCTCCATGCAAGATTTACATTACCACACATATGTTCTTACATAGAATGTAGCAAATGTGGTCACTCTACCTGTGCCATAAGTAAATAATTGCAACCTTGAAAGATGTTGATCTAAATACTTGAAGTTGAGAGTATTTAAATTATCTTAAATACTGACACATAAGAGCTGAGATTACTCACTCAATGTATGGGCTTTGCCAAAATCAAGGTCTCAATGGCAGGAAGATGAAAATATTACTCCCCTGTCAACTCTGATTACACAACAAAGAAAATAATGAAACATAGCATATGTTGTCTGGTAAATTTTAGAAACAACAGCTTTCAACACTCCATGCTTTAATTTTGTGCTCAAATATATCTCAGCTGTGGATGTTCTGAAAGCTTCTTCTTCCTTTAACACTACTCTCCTGTCACAACATTTCTAAGAGGAGAATGTAGATATCACACTCTTTTAATGAGTAAAGGTGTTAGAACTTACAGCACCTCCAGTCACAAATATAATGAAAAATTACATCATTTAATGAAGTTAGGTTATAATTTTTGCCCCATGTACATATTAAGTACTTTTAACCACATCCGAAAAATTACTTTGAAGACACTTGGATGAATTTAAAACTTTTTAATTAAAAGAAGCTGAAGACTGTAGGGAATTTCCTTCTGTATATTTCTTTCTCTGGTCTAGTTATTTTCTCTAAGATGCAACACCTCCCAGCTACATAAACCACCTATAATCTTCATCCAACTCTGAAACAAGGTCTTTTTTCAACTCTGTTGGTGAAAAACCAGCTATTAATTTCGGTTTAATTCAACAGAGCTCTTAAACAAGTTCACACATTTGCTTAAATGCTTTACTTCATTTTGTGCCATTAAGAAACGTTTATTATGATATTGCAGTAAGTAATGTAAGTAATGCTCAGTGTGTCAGTGATGGTTTTCAGGACAAAAAGTCTTTAAAAGATTGTTTATAGCTCACCAAAAATACCTATCCTTTTCAGGTCATAGAAAAAAAAAATATATAACATCCTAAGAAAATTTTACTGGAATGAGGTATGTAAGAAAAAGTAGGTCTTCCATTACATAAACTGCTTAATTTGAAAACTAATTTGCTGCTTATGTTTATCAAAGACACATGACTTGCAGACCAGATTTTTGGCTAGACCATTACTACTTCTTTATTTTCCCTACAATGCTATGAGGAAACCTATTTATATCAGCACTGTAAAATCCTTAAAAGCTGAGTATGCATTTCATGCAGCAGAGTCGAGTGACTCCAGCAGATCTTACAGATGAGAACCTCAGGTCAGCTCTTTCACAGTTCTTGCACACAGCTTTTTTCTGTACTTAACTTCTGCACATAGGAGAGACAGAGCTTTGACAACTTAGGCTAAACTTGCAGAAGTTATACCAATATACCTTCAAAAAGGTATCTCTGCTTAAATGCTAAACTCTGTTCTCAACTGATTTGGTTTTCACTGTGACCTAAATCACATTTTCAAGGGCAATAGTTGTTATAATGCATTTTTAAAAAGAAGGTCTAGCTGGATTTCTTAGACATGCAGCTTACACGTATGGTTTAACTTTGCACAGTAGTAATACATATTTACAAGTGCCAGATTTTCAATTATAAATATTTATCATAAGGACAGGATTTTATCTTTAATTAGCCCAACTGTTAAGGACACTTCGAATGTGAGAAATGTAATTCAGTACTTCATACCAGATGTAGCCTCTACAGCTAGTCTTTTATCTCTGCTTGTAATGAGCAGATACTTACACCAAAACCATTATGTAACACAGGAGTGATTACAAGAGACTAACTACAAAAGATCTGGACTTTGGAATTATAGTAAGAATGCTCTGAAGTTGCATACCTCACTTTAAAGCACCTGAGCAATATGACCATACTTTAAGTATCTGATTATTTCCCACACATATCCATATGAATTTCTTTGTTCTTGGAAAGACCTGAATTACCAGATTGTCCTTCCTCTCCTGTCCCCCTCTACCCTGCTGAGTTATGGCTCCATGTTTGACACTTCTAGAAAAAGTATAAACATGAGAACTGGGATAATTACAGGTTTGATCCTTGGTTATAAACAACTGAAATATGATGCCCAGCTAATAATGCCAAACACAGCAACCCCTAAACCATGCATGGTACTGACATAATGACACAACAAACCTGCAGTGTGGTTACAAACACTGAAACAGGAAGAAGCGGAAGGAAGGAAGGAAGGAAAGAAAGGAAGGAAGGAAGGAAGGAAGGAAGGAAGGAAGGAAGGAAGGAAGGAAGGAAGGAAGGAAGGAAGGAAGTAAGGAAGGGCTGCTGACAGGCTGGGGGAAGAAGAATAGTGGCAGCCTGGTGGTCTCCTAAAAAGGCAGACTGACATTCTTTTTCCAGAATAAATAGTTATACCAAATTTCTAAATTTAAAAAAAACCAAAGTGGATTGGGATTTCATTATCAATATTCTGTGTTTTAATCCTCCAAGAATGTATGAAATGAACTGAGGGAATACCAATTTAATGTCTAATGATGTGCTAAAATTCATTACTCTTTGGCAAAGCAGAGGTTCAGAAAGCAAGTGGTGTCCTTGCATCTCTGTGCTTCTACCCCACCATGCCAACAGCCTCTCTGCAACCCGCTGAGACCTCTGTGGTCTCACAAAGGCTGCTCTTCAACAGAATAATAAAATGGAAACACAACGCACCCGTTACTAAGGAAACTCTGAGCCAACTTTTGATTCAGCTCATTTTTCTCAGCAGTCTGAGTTACTGAGCTGCCTGTTCTCTGTACTCCTTTCATTAGCAAAATGTTTGATTATTGGCTCGTGAATGTTACCTATTGACTCAGTGTATAGTAACGAGAATGCCAAAGATCAGTGTTTAAACAGACTCATTAAGGAACCAAACAACTTATTAGAGATGGGAATGAGGGACACAAGGAGAAATGATGGAGGGAACAGAAAGGTGGCACAGAAAGGAGTTTGGGAATTTCTCCCCTAGAGCTGTACTGCTCACTTCCCATTCTGTTCCCTTCCCCCATCGTCTGGAGCCTCCCCAACTTTTGGTTAAGCCTCTGGACACCCTTCTAAGAAACACGACAACGTAACAACAACGTTACAATGATAATATTTTGCATAATTTCTTTTACCTCTTGATTAATTATATTCCCAGTTTTGAGTATTGTCAAATGTTAGTAAACCACCTGGATGACAGAAAATCCTAAAACAGAACTGCTTTGGTTCCCACATGAATGCCAATTTCCTGGGATATGCCCATGAACTAGGATGTGCTGCAGTCCATGGTACACAGGCAGTCACAGCTGCCCAGCTCTCCAAGAGCAACTCTCCCCACTATATTAACACTGACACAAAAATGAAAAAAGATATGAGGTATTCTCAGCGTGTCTCCTTATGGGGAAAGAAACCCCACTTGTAAATCTTGAATCTGGAAATATATCAGTGCCCTGGAGAGCCCTCAGATAGCTGTGAATTTTGGCCCCACTGATTGGAAACAGTAGGAGATTGAGAGGTTGGAAATTAGGCTGAGTTGGATGAGGCCAGGCTTAACAATTATATGGTGAATTAGGAACAAGATCATAAAAAATTTGCATTGTTCAGTAATCCAAATAATGTGCTCTCTTACAGATACAGAGAAAATGACATTCTGATGCAGCGATGGCAGGAAATTTTGAGGGACTGGCACACTCCAGGAACATGAAGGCAATTACCAGAAAACAATGGGAACAGCATGGAGGAGTAGCTGTGTACTGTGTCTGTCTCCATGGCGCTCAAGTGGCACCACACAAAGCTGAGGGATTTGGTACAATTATTCATTTAGCACATGCTCCACCTGCCCTTCATCCCAGACATGGCCCCTATTAGAAACGGATGTGCAAAGGATTGATTTTAGCAGAGCAAGACTTGTTTTAACACTGAATAAATCTGGGGTGCATTACACTCTTGGTTTAAAATTGGCTCAGTGTGGGAGAAAGCAACCTCCAAGGTAATTGTGAATTCTGTTTCCATGTTTTATGTAAAACATAAATTCTGTATTTTTCTCCTATGGCAATACCTGTTTTTCTACTCTGTAGGCAGGATAAACTCAGGTTGTCTTGTATCTGTCAGTACTTGCAAAATGGAACCCTTGCTATTTATGTTAAGGGACTTCTCATGTTTAGCTTTTTACTTTTCACACAAAGTTTTAGATTTTGTTTGGTACTTTTTACAAGTGACTAGATTCAGTTGATAACTTTGATCTATGGGAAACAATGAAGCTTATAAACTGTATTCAAAATTCCTTGAAAACAGTACCATTTAAGTTAAATGTATTTTGCCTGGCAGCAGAGCCATTAACAATTTGAAACAAAAATTCAAGAGTAGGAAAGTTTGAGAAAATACCTGCTTTATGAAACTTTTCCATTATCTCCTGACGAACCGATTTATCCAAGTTGAAATATTCATGGTCTTCATCAGGTTTGCTCAGAAACAGAGGGATGTGCTGAAATACAATTATATGCTTGCATTTCTGGTTTGCAGCAACAGCCAGCTGCTCATCGAGCCAGGCATCCTGGGCTTGCCTTAACTCAGGGCACGCGGAAGAATCAAAGTATAGCTGAGAATTCAGCACAAGAAAGAAAACACCTCCAACCCAAAAGCTGAAGTAGTCATCTCCCCAGTTCTTGCAATAACCATCTATTGTTTCTCTTGTTGGAGTATTGCCAATATCATGATTCCCACTGACAAATACCAGTGGTATGTCCTGGTCAGTGTTTTTCAGAACATCCTTTAAATCTTGCTCTTGGTTTTTTTTCCATCGGCTTCCTAAAGAAAAAAAAAAAACACGAAAGATTTGAGTATTTACACTTTCTTTTCCCACCTTCATTGTTAGCTTTTGTTTATGGTGCATAGTAAGAAGATATGCTGTATTAGATGTGATCAGGAAAACATCTTCATTTTATCCCACCACCAGCCCATGCACACCGCCCTGTCCCTCCCTTACCAAGGCTCAGCCATTCTCAGGAGCTGGCCTGCAGGCAGGCTCTGGACAGCACCCAGCAGGGAGCACAGCCGTGGCCATGCCATGGTCACTGCTTTGCACCAGGAGCTGCAGCTGACTCTTCTCATCTACAGACTGATGCTGTGGTGAAAAAATGCAGCAGCCTTGGATGGTGTAACGGCACAAGGGTAAAAACCAGGTCAATTCTGGCTTGTATTTTATGGCTGTGCAACAAAGTTAAGGGTTGTTGGGTTTGAGGGGTTTTTTTTCATTACAAGAACTATTTTAACAGCAAAAATTCAATCTGTGTCTTGTGGTGACTTATTTATATGATGAGTCTCTTTTAATAATAAGCACGCCATTAATTTCAAAAAAGGTAATTGTGTACTTTGCTAATTTTTTCTGTATCTCTGCCTTTATATTAATATGCATATTCACACAGGTACTCTTCAGATCTCAGGAATTTGTCCCTGCCTAGGAAGATTTATCTTACTGACCGACTGATTTACAATCACTGAAAAAAATTAGAAAGCGAGTTTTAAAAGAGAAGTTATTTTCTTCTAATGATGACAGAGGTTTTCCTAGGTTTTCTAAAGACTAATCTTTAACTAGAGGCCATTGGTATGATTATTATTAATGAACTAAATGAATACGTATAAATTGGTTTTGTCCTGCAATACACACACAGATCTACCATGGGCCCATTTCACAAATAATAACTACATTTTTAAAGCAAGAAGATGTAACAGGATTTTTACAAACTCTGAATTCAGGGTTCTAACACACACTTGCACACAGGTCTGTGCCAATCAATCATTGTGTCCTTTTAAATTGTGTTCTACTTTCCTAACTACACAGGTACTTTATACACAGAAATGCATAAAGGGGCTCCTGTATTGCAGCTGTGAGATAAAAGGGGTTTTTACCATTTCTTCAAAATACTTACGATAAATATGTTGACAAATACTGACCCTAACAAGTGGTTTGTTTTACATACCCTACATATACAGGCTTTAGTACCACCTTATTGCTGTTACTAAAATTCTACAGCTTTAGAAAAATACTGAGAAAAAAGTATATTAGGTCTAAATTATAGCTAAATGTCAGGCTATTGATATGAGGTGCATAAAGTTAAAATCCACAACTTTCTCGGGTTTAACTGCTGCAAAGTGTAGAAAGTTATTGTATGAAAATCTTTGAGTAACTTGACAAATACTGGGCATACAATAACCAGGGGAGTTTAAAAAGTAGTGGAGAGCAGATCATTTTTTGGGGTATATTAATGGTCAATTTAGGCTGTTCTTCTTGTTAAACCCAGAAAATAACAGGGCAAATAACATCTATATTACTCGGAGAAGCTGAATTTAAAAAAAAATAAAACCAAAAGTTCAAATAAACCCAGCACATTGCTGTCCATGGGGTAAGGAACGTGGCTGAGAGCGCTGCTCTTCCTGCCACTCCCCATTTTCCTATGGAAAGAGTTGGAAATTTCAAGCTCTAAATATGAAAGTGTGTGGGGGAGGAGGGCGGGGAAATGCAAGGGGGGAAGGCTCTGTTCAGATCTGTGTAAACACATTACACCATGTTAAACTCCATGCTATCACTTTGGGAAATTTAGCTAACAGTTGCAGAGTATAAAGACATTTATGCAAAAGTTACAGAAATAATTTGCAGAATTATGTATACCTCTTCCCAGCGGTGAAATTCAAGCTCTAGAGACTAGCACTTAGATTAGATTTGTCGACAGCAGGGCACTGATTCCCTCATTTAATGAAATATTATTTCTATAGCAACAGAGAAACATATTCAGTGTTTATTGCAGAAAACAGATTGCTCAAAATGGAAAACAAGGTCTGTGCCCAAGAGCCTAGGAAATCATACTAAGGAGAGACTGGCTTAGAACAACTGCATCTTGGCTTGACCGTTTCTTGGTAGAAGGTCAAAACAACTTCAAAAGAAGAGAATCCCACAGGGATAAAAGTGGGAAGAAGTGAAGGAATGTCTCAGGACCCCTTGGTGTAGCGCTGGAGAGGAAGGGCTCGGATGCACCACTGACCCTGAGCTGCAGACAGTATGTGCCACAAGGAGCCCTCCTGAGGCACCTCCCCTGACTTTACATCTGTGGTAAGTAACACGTAAAGGAGATAAAGACAGTGGTAAAGAAGGAAGCCACTTGAAAATTAGAGTGGTCACTGTTACAGCATAAAAAATATCCTTTTAATCTCCCTCAGGCAGAGAGCTATAATATTTAACTATTCCAATTATTATGAAGAACATTTCTATTTGATGACATGTATTTTTGGCTTAGAGGGAGCTTGTTGTAGGTGAATAGGGAAATAATACAGCGCCAAAAGGCAGTGCAAAAAAACCTATTTGTGAAGTGCCAGGGTAGATGCAACTGAAATAAATTTCTGTGATGTTTATCCTGGCATCACGTGCAGTGACATTTTTAAATCCTGGGCCACAATTTTCTGTCTGTATGTTAGGTTGTGTAAATAAAGTCTTGCCCTGAGATAAATGACTTCACAAATTAATAGCCCATAAAGGGCAGCTTGGCTTTTATGAAAAGCATGAAAGTGAGAACTGTTGCTGGTGCAGTTGTGTGTAATGTTCCACAGGTTCCCAGTCCATCATTTCTGAAAGCTGAGGGACGTGAACACGAGCATGAAGGTGCAATGTCACCGTGCCTGTTGCATGGCAGCTTTCTGTTGTGTACCACTGCTATCAACACCCCCAGTGTCCTGTCCTGCACTGCTTAAAGGAACCAAGACAACCAGCCTTCTTCACACACTGAAAGAGAAGATTTCAAGACAGTACTTTTACAGCGTTTTGGCTGAAGCTGGCTTCAGTCAGCAGAATTCACAGATTATTCTACCAAAGAAATAATCCTTTAGCTACTAATCCTTAGTTACAGTTTCCTTTGGTGTTCCACAGAAGGGTGCCCCTCTCTAAGAACAGGCTGCGTTCAGTCTTTGTAAGGCACCAGCTATGAAAAACAACTTAAAGCACAGTTTCACCCCAAACTGTATCTCTGCAATGCTGATGGCAATTTTTGTGTAACACAATCCTTCCCATACAGTAACCTCCACCAGCACTGTAACTTTTCCTCCAGAAGTATTCCAAATGAAAAATTATCAATAAATTAACAATAGCACCAGTTTTTTCTGATATGAATCAGGAGGGGAAAAGGGGGAGTTTTTGATGGCATTATGAGGAGGTACCCCCAGGCATTCCTGGGTTGGTGTTAGGAGAGGTCTAAGTACTCCCCCCAAGGTAGGAGAAGCCTTTAGCCCAGACATCTTCAGCCAATTTAGCAATATGCAAAAATGTGGCACAACCATTTCCTGGATTTCTCATTACTTGGTCTCAGTATTTTAATGTACCTTAAGTGTCCCAAACTTAGAGGAGCTGCCAACACGTCGTTTTTTAACGGAAAGCACAAATTTTCAGTTTGAAGCAGAAAAAAAGAAAATACAAGTTTTATGCCAGCAACACTCTTGAAAGGCCCTGGTATGACAACTGCAATCTGTTTAACATTTAACCCAAGAGACTGACTATCAAAGTACAAGTAAGAGCTAGATTGCAGACAAAAATACTATACAAAATATCAAACAGAAATAGTACCTACATTTGATAAAAGCAAAATAGAAGATGTCAAAACATCACCGATGAAAACAAGATTTAGAAAAACACTGGGCCTATTCCTTGTGTAATTTATGATGATATCAGGAGAAGTACTCTGACATCAAAAGACAACTAATTATTGTTGAAAGCAATCACATGACTGTTAAAAACCAACAACAGATTTGTGTATTTTCCTGGGCCTTACAGTGCATCACAGTTGCTTAAATCAAAGAGTCTAATTATTTTGAGTACTTCATGTTCTTGAGATATTTGTCTTGTGTGTTTTCATGACCATCTGCAGTAGCCCTACTCCTGCATGCCATTTAGAGGACCTCCCCTAGCACTATTCCCTAAATTTCTAGGGAAGAGGGGAGTCCAAGGCTATACTCAAACATGCTCTTTCTTTGAGCTGCACCGGAGGAAACGTAACTGCTACTCCCATCTCTGCAGGAAAGCAGTCTCCTCCTGTCAAACCAGGACTGCCTTTCATCTCTGCTCTTGTCTTGCATACCTGGCTGTTGGCTCCAAGCAAGATCCTACATTGTCCCTGTCTGCTGACCCCTCCCCAGGGGCAGCCCCGCGGGTGCCCCTGTCACTTGGAAGACACCACAGGTCCAAACCCAGTGGTATCATCAACACCACTCTGTGCCGTCCAGGCTCCTTCTGCAATTGCATCTGATTTCTATGCACTAACATAAACAGAAATCTGAGCTCTAATCTTGCCACATCTCAAACTACCGACCCACAGCACCCCTTCAGAGCACTGATGCAGACAGAGCTTCCCCATCCCAGAGCTCTGACACTGCTCCTCACCGTGCTGCCCCTCTGCTTTCCTGCCCTTCCCCATCTCACCAATGCGGGTGAACTCCTCCTGACTGCCAGACACAAACACTTCCCTCTACTCATTTGTTTACAATTGATCATCCCATAATCCCAGTGATTCTCTCACAGGCTATGAGCACAATGAAACACTACGGTCTCCATATTCTTTTTGTCCTAGGATGCTAAAACATGTGATAACAGACAGGGCACTGCATAGAAAGGAAAGATCTCTCTGGCCACCCAGTTCAGTCATACTGGTGCTCTTCACTGTTTCTTGTTTTAAACTTAAAAGCTTTCCCTCTGGTGTCTGCTGTAATGAACTAATGCAACAGACTGCGTCATTCCAAATCATTACATGCAAGAATAAGCTGATTCATTTTAATAAACCCATTATGGTCATGAAATAGGTTTTTTCCTTTTTCTGAAATAGGTTTTTTGCTTTAGTCTGTGCTATAATAGCTAAAATGTCTCCTCTCTCTTCTTTAGACATATATATTTCTAATCTTCAAATAGCCTGAAGACAATTTTATGATGAACAAAAAATTAGGCAGGTAAAAATAATGTAAATATGACCATATTCACTCCTGAACAAACTGACTGACTACTCAGTCTAACTTACAAAGAACCTCATTTCACTAGTTCCAGTGAAAAGCAGAATCTGGAATACTCATTTGTCTACAGCTGTAAGCGACTTTTTCAGTACATTCAAACAAGTAATAATCTGTTCTGAGACTCAAAAAGTGATCACACGAAAATCTCCCTGCATGAAAACACAAATTAAATTTATTATTTAACTTTGGGCATTAAAACAAGAAGAAATTTTAACTCTAGTTTAAGCTAATAATGAACAATTATTACATTAAAACAATGACAAAACCCCAAACTGAACAACGAAGCCTATTAGGGGATCAACTGCTCCTGGTTTCAGTGCATGACATTAAATATAATGACTGCAAATGCTGACATTTTTCTGAGTGCCAGCTACACAGGTGCCCACTTAACAACCTAATTCATGGCATTTACTGCTCCATGTTCTGCTGTGAAAATAAGTATTATCCTTCACTTAGGCTCAGCTCTGCTCTTATCCTTACTCATCTCCCAGCAACAAAGAGCTGTCACAGCAAGCACAGGCCACCACTGCCTTTGGCTCTGTGCTTCTGGTGAAATCATCACAAACAGGGAAAAAACCCTCAATGCTACAGTACAAAACCAAACTTGATTTAAAAAACTTCATACAAAGATCTAGTACTTGTACTAGATTTTTAGTACTGAGTCTAGTACTTGTATCATAAAATAAAAGGTCTGAGAAAATTGTAACTAATTACATCTCCAAGATTTTAATATCTAGAGATATCGATCTGCCAGTCAGATTTCTAAGTTCAACTGTAGACTAGAGAACATGGTCTAAAATACAAATAGATATATATTTGCTGAAGATGAAACATTTGCTTCTGACAGCCCAGTGGTTTCTCTGCAATATGAGCCTGTCGGGCGTGCACGGAGATCTCTGATGCTTCCCTACTCTGGGCCGATTAGAGCAAATTTAATTTCACAGTAAGCTGTTTGAGGCTTTGAATGCTCCATTAGGTTTTACTAGAATCAGATAATTACTACAAAATGTTTATTTATGCAACCACAGTGACATTTCTTTAAACAGTTATTATTCGATGTTTAACATATAATGTGCTACTTACCCGAATTCTTAGACATTATTAATTAGCATTGGCGTAAGAGTTTGGAGAAGAAAATAGCCAAGAATCATTTTGGTTTGGATTCCATCCTACCAAGCATATCAGAGTTAGGCTACAATAGCGGAAGAAATGGATGCAGTGAGTTTATTTAGATTAAGCTACTTTATTGTCAGGAAATTAGGTCACACCTGAATACTGCCCTATTGATCAGGCAGTGACAAATTAATAGAAATGTTATCTCGCATTCAAACAAATAAAACTTTTCCCTATACCCTGATTCAGTATAAACATTTTAAAGCCTCTGCTTCTGCCTTGCACCTAAAAAGTGGATCTGTGTCTTTTCTACTTCATGCTCTATTACAAATCTCCACTGACAAAGATTCAGGAATTGGGATTTAGCTGAAAATTTTGCTGAAACTGCAAGTGACACTGGAATACAGCTGCCTCCTCCCCAGCTGTGCCACACTGCTGGGAGTTAAAAAAATACACAAACTTGCTTTTGTTAGTCAACCAATCAGCCAGTTCAAATGGCACAAAAAGCAAATATAGTAAAGGTGAAATGCTTACAGCCATTTTTAAAGCTGGAACCATATTTTAAGACACTATTTTTTAACCTACTCATATGCCTGTTATATGGGCAAATCAAACAGCAGCATTCATGCTCTTGACTTCCAGATGTGAAAGGGAATTTTTTGAGAATTAACATATTTTTAGGTAAAACCTTACAAAGTATCTCCTTATATACATGCCTCACTTGAGGACTAGGAGAGCAGCCTAATTTTATCTGGCCTTTTTTTTTAAAGTTAATGATCCTTTGTTTTAGCAAAACCGGTTATTTAATGGTAGTTTAAAAGCAATTTTAAAAGCATTTCACAGATTTTTTCCTTTATGGAATGTCTTACTAGATCACTGTATATAGCATTAAGAACTTGAATTGGACCTGACATTTCTTTGTAATTTATTCAGTTCACAAATGTATAAATGGCAGCTTGTGCATTTGCATGCAGATTTCAGCATTCCATTCCTATCCCATCCTGTGTGCAAAACCCACCAGCAGCAGATCTGCAGCTCCCAACGCCTCAGTCCCTGCAGTGTGACCACGCCGGCCCCGCGTGACGCAATAAAGCACGAGTGCAGCACTGGCCTCGCCAAGGACAGCGCTCAGCTGGCTGCAAAGCAGCTGCAAAAGACAACTTCTACAGCAAAGGGCTGGGGAGGATTTCCTAACAAGGAAGAACACACATGGGCAAATGACTGTGGACTTTATCAAGTGCGATAAAACCGGACATTTCCTCAATGTTCCTTTTTAGTGGATCCCAGACCATGAGACAGGTAGGACTTCTTGGGAGGTACCTACTTCAGCTCTTACACAAACCGAGTATTCACTGACCTTTCCTGACCAGCCCAAGGTGGTTTTTTAAGTAAGAGAATTCAGAACATTCACAGAATTTAATCAATAATGCTTTGACTAGGAACATGACTAGGAACACTCTATGGTGTGTGCTTTCTCCAATTTAGAAAATTAAGCAAATTAAAGACGGTTTTTTAAGAGTTACCCTGTAAGGTGTTTGCAATTATACACTGCAGCCTATACCTTAAGATTTAGTGTCTATAAAAACTACATTTTTGGAGGGAGTCATGTTAAGGCATTCCATATTTAACAGAAACAAGAGACAAATATTTTGGGCCATGGCAGTTGCACATCAAATTTGGGTATGGGTAAGAAGTTCAAGATAATCCAGTTAGTGATTCTCCCAGGAGAGAGGATGGCTTCAAATGCTACAGTGATTATGAACAGAAATGAAGCCATGCTGCTGTCCGGCCACCAGAACCATCAGCTCTGATGTTCCTCAGCTCTGCAGCTTTTCTATTCTGAACACAAATAACTTCACTCTCCTCTGTGGACGTGTCACAGCTCGCAAGAGGGACTAATTGTGTAACAGTCAGTATGCCCATCTCATCTCGTATTCTGATCATCAAATTGTCAAGCAGGAGTCAAATGGAGAAGTACTGATTTGAAAACCTGTCACTTAATTGCTGTCTAAATATGAACTCAGAATCCCAACATTTGGCACCTGGTTTTAAAAATCTTGCTGCACATCACTGCCTGTTTTATTATGTGAAGAAACACTGCACGGGAGGCAGGATAGAGTACATAATTTTGAGGAGACACGCAGCCAGCAGTTTTGCTTTTCACATAAAGAACATACTGTTGCCCAAAATTGTAATTAGCTGAACTGAGCTGATGTGCCTTATTGAGGCTTTATGGAGGAGTTAAGAGCGTTAGTGGAATGTGCGAATTCGTGGGGGAAAATGCAAACCAGTGATGCACACACACAAAGAGACACACAGAGCACAGCGTGCAGGCAGGGGGAGCTGGCTGGCACCAGAGAATGTCCCAGAAAAGCTGGGGCCCCTGGAAGCAGCAGCAGGACAGCCACATATCCCGGCTGCAGGCAGGGGCCTCAGTGCTTGAAGCAGGGAAAGCAGGGAGAGAGAAAGAGGAAGGACACTGGGGCAGGGAAAGCACTTGCATCTCCTGCAGTCTCACAGTGATTCTGTCAGTGACAATTCTTTCCCAAATTCATGACTGTGCTTTTTACACAATGCCAGACGTCGAAGGTAAGTCTGTACCGTTCACCAGCCCAAGCTGCTGCAGCTCTGGGGCCTTGCCCGGCTGCCTGGCTGCTTTTTTCCCCCATTACACAAAGTAATCTTCTGGCAGCCCTCAAGGCTGCAGTGCCTCAATGACCACGAACACACTGGCAATGAGCTGTGTATAGTTTGGGCACCTCTGTTTTCAGCTGTTCTATTGTCAGGGCCTTTTCTGTCACCTCCTGTTTAAACTATTCACAGTAACAACACATGCCTGGGCTCACAGCCTGAAACACACATTAGATGGCACAGTAAAAACATGAAAATATGTAACAGACACAATCCTGGAAGATCTTACAATCGAAGTATGGCCCAACAAAGAGAGTGAGAGACACAGACAGCAAGCACACCAAGGAGCAGTAAGAAAACATTATTAACTATGACTGCAGCTCTGTAAAGCTGATTGAAACAACGTTTTAGCTTGTTCCATTTAGAAATGATACATTTATAAAAGCACAAATGCTGAAACATGTTATAAATAATGATTTGGAAACCCTTGATTAAACAACTTAATAATATAAAACAAAGGTAGAAAAAAACCAGAAGAATGTCACTACTTGGGCTTAATTGACAGAAAAGGCTGATGTGAGATTACAGAGCACTGCATGACCTGGGTAGGGAATGTGTATATTAGAGATTATTACACCTTCACATTAACTAAAGGAATTAGTACAAGTGTTCACAGTGTATTTCAAGTACCATAATAGTCAATTCCAGTGATTTTGATTTCTTGTAATTAACATATACACACAAATGAATTTAAAACTGCAAGCGTAAACATTACTTGCTCACTGATCCATTAGCACACTGCTAACAGATCAAGCTTAATCAAGTTCTATCAGGTTTTTTGCGATTATACACATTATTAGACAAGTCTTGTTTCATTTAGTCTCTAAACAGTTACATTTTATTACAGTCAGAGCTAAGTTTGCAAGAGACTTGCTGTCTTACTTGTTCTTTTACCATGTAGCCAGAACAATTAATGAAAAATAATTAAACACCTGGTCTAAATACATCACATAAATAACTTTCCTGGCTAGAACTATCAAATTACTGACAGCAGTAGTGTCATTAAAAAAACGCAGTTAAACAATTTCCTCTGAAGGAATTCGGCCACTTAAAAATAGCTGCTGGATTCTCAGCTTCACAGTCAGTGTTTCTGGGTGGCTTCAGCAGGGTGACCTTGGCTGCCAACAGCTGAATTCTCTGCTGCTGTAACAAAAGGTGTTGAAATGCTGACGCTGTTTCCTGGACACCAATCGACACTCCAGGTATGGGATGGAGAAGGAAGCTCATGTTACACTGGAACAGGAAATACAGGCAAGAAAGAAGTTGGGGGGGTTTGCCCCATCTTTGGAGGGCACTATTCTATGGAACAGACACCAGCCTCATTGAACCTGAGTTAGGATCAGGGAAGAGCTCAGCCACTAAGTCGGGATTTTGCTACAGACCACCCAAAAAGGGCAAAAGAATGGATTAACTCTCCTATGAGCAACTTGAAAAGGTCTCCAGATCGCCCTGGCTCTTATGGGATACTAACCTCCCTGACACGGGCTGACAGCAGTCCAGGAGATCTGGAACCCAGGAAGCAGTCTGAGGCAATCCCTTGACACAGACAGGCCAACCTGGCTGCTCTCCTGCTCCTACTACTCACAAACACAGGAGTGCTGGGGTACGTGTAAGCATTGCAGCCTTGGCTGCAGCAGCCTCCAAGGTGGAGTTCAAGATCCGAAGGGGAGCAGGAAAGGCAGAGAGCACATCTGGGGCTTCAGGACAGCAGACTGGCTTATTCAGGGATCAGCTACACAATGCTGTGTGAGGCTGTTCTGAAAGGCAAGAGTTTGAGAAGGTTGACAAGTCTTCAAAGAGCTCCTCCTAACACAAGAATGGTCCTTCTAGATACTCAGGGAAGGCAGGAGGAGAGAGAAGAATGTAGGCTATAAGGAGAATGATCTGGCTAAATGAGCAAATCATGCCTGAGAACCAATGAAAAAAGGACATAAAAGGGAGCTGGAACCAAAGACATACTTGAAAGGAAGAATACTGAAAAAGTACCTGGGTATGCAGGGCTGCTCTCAGGAAAAGAGCTCTGAGGGCTGAAACTAGCAGAGGGCAGCAAAAGCTTCTACTGCAACTTTAGCAATAACATAATAAAGAAAATACAGCCCACTGCTGCAGGAGGCAGTGACAAATGACAGGTACTCAGAGCTTCCTTTGCCTCCCCACACTGAAATGTTCTCCCAGAGCTAAAGGAGCAGAGGAAACAGCAGTGACAGAGCGAGTGTCTCCTGCAAAGTTTCAAGCCATCCCATGGGACTGATGGGATGAATCCAAGAGCACTGAGAATGCTGGCTGATGTCCCTGTGGGGCACTGCTCTGCAATCATCTGTGGAGCTGGGATGGTTCAGTCTGGATGAGTGGAGAACAAGATGGGTGAGGAACTGGCTGTTGGACGGGAACTGGACTGTTGGGCTCAGAGTGTATTAGTGATGGAACAATGTGGGAAGTTTTCATAAAACAAAGCAGAAGGTTCCCACTTGATATGAGAAAAATAACACTTTTATAAATAGATTTCCAGAGTTTTAGAAAAATGCAGTGAAATAAACACATTATCTGATCAACAATATTTTACAGATTACCATTTTTGTCATACTAAATTATATTATACTTAATGCACACAAATGCCTTCAGAAGGAAGTCCTTCATTGTCATGGTGTAACCAAGTGTAAGCATCTAGTTCATAGAAATTATATTCAGTGACATAGTTGCACTATAAGGTATTGCTTAAAATTCCTAATGTGATTGTACCACAGTATTAGTGTTACCAAGAATAGATACTGTATTCTTGATTATGTAATCAAGCAAAACTTCTGGAAATAATATTCAGAGTACAAACTACTTTTAATCAGCAGCTAAATACCAAGATATGATTACTTCGTTGCTCTAATGACATCTGTAATGGATTCCAAGTGCTGTGCCTGATTGCTTCCCAGCTGATCAGGATTCTGTTCATCACTTCTAGCTGCTGGAATTCTGAGATTTCTTGGAGTTCCTTTGCAAAAGGCTTCAACAGTGGTTAAGCTAAATGGCTACAGTGCATGCTTTAAAGCTGCCCATCAAAAACTTTACCCTTATTACTCCATGATAAAATGTTTCAAGAGAAGAGAGGAAGATCTGTGTTGCCCACTCACTTTTCACTGACAGGCATTGATTAAAAAGCTGTATAATCTCCCCGTCCTTCTAGGCAACTAGTCCCAGACTGCTAATCCACAGGTATCTGCACCATAGAGCAATTCACTGTTATCTCTGCCATCCATTTAGACAGAAAGAAAAAGGGCTGTAAAATTGTACTTTTATGTACAACTTAATGATTAAATTAGACTTGTATGTTTATCAACACATGGCAGAGCAAGCCATTTGTATAAGCACAAAGGCAATAATGAAGTAAGCTATTGTTCCAGCTGAATATTCTACAATTCCTTTTAATAGTGCATTTCCTTAACCACTTTATATAACTACAAGATAACACAGGCTTGAAAACTATTAACATAATTTCAATCAACAAGAAATTATTAGAGAACTTAAAATATGGTGGCTCAATGAGGTAATCATAGAATCATTTAGCCTGGAAAAGACCCTTAAGTTTACTGAGTAATGAACTGCTCTTTCTTTCAATTTCTTGGAAATTGCACAAGGCAGCTTCAAATATTTATACAAGGCACAGCACATCCATCACACAACGTAGGTGATCTCACCAGTACAATCCACTCAGTTTCTTTCACGTCTGCTACCAAAATGAATAATGCTAATGTTTTGCAAAGCCCTGACAGGTTTGTATTTAGAACATTACCAAGTCTGAGACATACACTGGCAAAAGGGACAATAATGACTACAGAGAACCACTGCTAGGAAAAAAGCCCCAATCAAACACAGAAAGTGACACACACAAGACTTATTTATTGTATCCAGCCATTCAGTGCCCAGTGGAAGTCAGAAGATTGCTGGCTCTCTAGTTCACACTTCAACTCTATCAACAGAGAACCCTCAGAATAATGTTGCTTCAAGTCAAAAGAGACAAAAGTACTCAGAACTTTGCACTGTTTTATGTGTATTTGAGAAATATCCAGGTAAAATGAAACTAACTTAGCCTCCTGGATTAAATTTTTTGAGTGGAAGATCCTTTCCAATAGGATGTGTAACACCCATTATTTGTCCTGAATTTTCTTCCTCTTACAAGGGATACTGAACCCAAAATATTTGGAACACCTACACAAATTAAAAGTCCTAATCAAAATATTTATTAAAACTCTGCTATAGGAAGGACAGACGATTCCAAAATTAATGGAAGCACATAAGCCAATAACTGCATCATGGCATACTTTATGATCAAGCTACTGAGGTGTTACACAGTAGATTCAATCAAGCTTAAATCTGTTGGTTTTTACACTTTCCCACTCATTCAGTAAAACTGTGTTCTGATCAAAAGAAAGCCTATAAATACTGTCAATCAATTTGACAGCTAAAGTCTTAAAATTAACACTGTGGGACACTGAAGGAATTAGGGAAAGGTCTCCAATGTGCTCACACCCCTGCTGTGTGAGCAAGGGCAGGGCAGCAGCTCCTCAGGGGCAGGAGTGTGAAGGGAAGTGGAGCACAAGGCGCAGGACGTTCGCAGGCTCCGTGGCTGGACGGTGGTGCTGGCAGGGACAGAGCCAGGGCTGTCTGCAGCTCTGCTGCTCACCAGGGCTAACACATGTGAGACACTGTGCTCAGATCTGCTTCCCACACCGCTTGGCAGCGGGTAACATCGCTTATTTCACTTCAAGAAAAGTACTTATCTTCCTTGTAACTCACCTTTCTGGATGGTTTGTTGTTCTTCCTCTCAGTGTACACAGAAACACACTGAGCTCAGAGTCCCGCAGCCATGGGATGGAATTGCTAAAGCTTGAACTCGCTGACCTTTAGCATTTTAAAAACTTACATATTTGAGTTTATTAAGTACTAGAAAGCTAAGGAATTTTCTGAGCTTTCCTCACTTTAGGTACTCAAAAAGCTGTATGTATTTTTTGCTATTTTCTTGGCACTATTTTTCCCCAATAGCTAGAGCCCCTCTTTGTCATCTCAAAGCAATTTGTTTAGGAGAAAAACTTTTATTTCAAAGAAAATTTCCTACTGAAAAGAAAGCAATTTACTAATGAAAGTACAGCCTTAAGATGAATGCTACAGGAAGTCAGATGAAGAAATCAGAATATTATCTCAAGAATCATCTACAAATCACACTTTTTCCCCCAAAACAGGAACTAATACTAATGATACTTATGAAAGACTATTTTGAAGTCAAGTAAATCAGCCTTATTGCCAATCTGAAATATAAAAAAATGGAGTTACTACCTCAATTTGGCATTTTTAATTGCCTTACCTGGCATTCCATGGACAAGGTCTCCACACAGCACAAAGAACTTGGGTTTAGGGTTTAGTTTGTTAATGGCCTGCACTGCTTGCTCTGCTAATTTAATTTCCTCTCCCCATTCATCATCTCCATTATTAGTGTCTCCATGTGTCCAAGCTTTCAGCAGTCCAAACTGAGGATCTGCTCCTTGGATAAAGTAGAAAGGCCCCTTCCACTGGTACTCAGCATCTAAGAAGAAAAAAGAGGAAAAAAACCGCAGTAGAGACATTTAAAGGAGAATGAAAGCTTCCACACATCATTAAACTGATTGTTCTTCACCTCAGTAAGTTGACGCTGCTTTACGCAAGAATTCTGTACTCGTTCATTCAGGACAAATATAAAGGCAGAAGTACAAAATTTTCCTCCAATGTGTAGTTGTAATAAATGAAAGTATATTAATCTAATTATACCACATAGTAATTACAGACTGATTAGAGGAAAAGTATGTGAAGAATTCAGCAAATAGTGCTGGAAATTACAAGACTACAGCACAGCACAAGTGTGTAACATTAGATTTCAGCTGATTCTTTTAAGACTCCAATTATTGGTTCTTTAATTAACAAGTTAAAACATACACAAGTTTCACATTTTATGGTTCCAGTAGACCTTTTTTTATAATATTAAGGAGTTACATGCTTCTTGTTATCATAGTTTTAGAGAAAAGTTGGATGTAGCACATTCTTTGGAGTTATAACTGAAGCCACTCAGCAGGACCAAGGTCAGCAAACACTAAACCCAGCAACATCAGAATTAGCAGCAACAACGAAAATCCAAATTTATTGCTGCCACAATTGCTCCCAAGACCTATAGCAAAAAGGTGAGAACTCAGAAACAAATTTCCATTGATAGAGTCAGTGTAGGCAGAGAGTGTGACAGAAACTGGTCTGCTACCATTTTTCATATACTTCTTTCTCCAATACTGTAATACAAAGTACAACAAACAAATGGTGATGCATATATAAGGCTACAAGCCCATTTGGAAGAAAAAAATCCCAACACTGGGCAAATAAAGTAACAATTTGCTAAAAATTGAAACCAAAAATGGATAGCCTGTTTCCTAGACTTTGTCTCAAGCTGGAATTGAAGTAAAAACATGAGTATGCTGTGGTTGCTCCAGCTGTCTATATGCATTCATTTGCAACCTGAATATTTCAGTTTTGACAGCTGTATTTGGCTTAATACAGATACTGTATTTGGAGGTTTTTTAAACAGGATTTAAACTGTTAAAAACTCACTGACTACATCCATCTATAGTTGAATTGAAAAAGACACAGCAAATTATTTAAAATTAAAATATAATCCACAAATATACTCTCATATCATGTCAGTCTAATCTGAAATTCATTTTGAGGCAAAAAAGCTCCCCCAGTAACAGTAGAGAAGTAGCATGTCCAACACATGGATGTACTTTTAATTTCCTTCCACAAGCTCCAGAACTGGAGCTTCATACTTTGCAAGAAGGGGAGTGTGTTTCTTTCAAGGAAGGTTAGAAAGCAGAGCTCAGAATTCAACTCTTGCACCATGGATATGGATAGACTGGAGTGAGGGATAAGGAATGTAGGCAACTCCCAGAAGCTGCTTGTAATTGTCATCTGTTGCTATGGCATCAGATCATTTTGCCAAATGAAAGCTTCTGCACTTTAGTTAAACCAACATTTCATTTCTAAACAAAATTATTTATATACCAGCACTGACTTATTCTCAATAATAATCACATATTTTATAGACAGAAACTTCTAGCCACTCACTGGCTTTTAATTCTGAAAAAAAATTTACCCTTCCAGTTACACAACTGTTCAGAGATGTGAAATGATCCATCTACCCATGAGCTTGCAGCAGGAGCCTTTTGGAACCAGGTGAATGCCACAAAGAAAATTAGGTTTTATTTTATGACTTGCATGAAAAAATACAACTGCCATAAAAGCAGCTTACATGATGCAGCAAAGGCACTGTTTGTGCAGAGAAATCAACTTACAATTTCTATAAGTAGAAAGCTATGGGAACAATATCAGTTAAGGAAGTTTGCATCAGATACCCTTTATGACCGCTACAAAATGAAACTGAAAAAAGGGAATTTCCGAAACAGGAACTTGGTTTGGAGGAGTGGCAAAATCTATTCACTAAATGGGGAAAAAAGATCAAATCTTTGAACAATATGGCAGGACTTCTAACACCTGTCCCTTTTCCAGCAACTTGACAGACAGTACTGGTAAATCAACGCTGAGCAAAATATACTTTGCTCAGCAAAGTTTTGTATTGTTTAATCTGAAGCCAGTATTTTTACCATAGTAGCCTAAGGAAAATATAGTTACACTCACTTATTTTTATAGAAACTACTTAAAAAGAAGAGCTAGCATTTGTTTTTAAAGACTGTGTTTCAAGTATGGACAGACGGTGTTACCCTTTCAGAGCCCCATGAATGGTGTGTGGTGGCTGCAGGCAGCTGGAGCACCTGGGGCAGTCCTGGCTGGGTGGCACAGGCAGCAGGGCTGGACCAGGTTCCAGGGAACAGGGAGCTTTATGTAATACTTGAACATACACAGGTCTGGCAAGCAGACAAGACTCTGTCAGGGAGCAGGCAGAGCTGATGCAGAACAGGCAGGAAAGCCAGACTAGGGGTTATTGTAATATATGTTTCATGGGTATTTTATTTTCCTGACTTATATTCATGCCAATACAGTAACTCTCTAGCTTTTAAGCACCTGAATGTTTCTAAGACTGTGCACAGATGCTCTGGTTTGAGTGGGTGAGTGATGGTCATGTGAGGCGGAGAGAGAGACTGATAAGATGAATTTCAAAAGAGAAGTTCAGTACACAGACAGAATCAAGAAATGGCAGAAGAAAGGAGAAACAGAAGATGCAGGGGTGGAGGTGGTGAAGAGTGGGGAGAAAAGGAAGGAGATAGGAGGTGAAAAAAGAAAGGAACTGAAAATGATGCAAAGGTATATGCTATATTCTCCTTTAGGAAAGAAAAAGATAAAAAGAAGAAAGTGAAGCAGGGACATCAGAAGAGAGCCAGGAATCAGGGCTACATAAATAACATTTACTTAAAATGTTAGTTTAATTAACTGGTTTTAGCCAAATAATTCAGTCAATAGCTATTTCAGTGGTATTCAATAACTCATCAAATAGTTACAAAAATAACAGTAAGGTTGAATAAATATTTTCTACCTTTGTCTTGTTATTTGATCACTCTAACCAGAAACACTAAAAACAAATAACCCTAGTACTTAAACCAAATTCAATTAGCTTATTACTTATCAATCAGTACTCACTGATTTTGTTTTCCACAAAACAAAAGTATATGGGAACAAAATAATGTAAGGCCACTATTTAAACTTAAAACTTAATTTTTTGTTTAAAATCAGGAATGTGCTTTAATTAATATAAAGTACTATAAATATAAAAATAGAGTATCGTGATGAGAGTTGTATTAGTATTGGTGGCAGGTGCAAACACCACTGGTGCGAATTTGCACCTGGCACCAATCTTAAGCCTGTTCTGAATTCAGCTCATCCAGGAGGTACTCTGAAGTGCCCTCACTGGTCTGTCTTCAGAGTTGTTTTTGCAAGTTTTTTCTCATCTGTGCAAGCCATAACACCAGTCCAGCTACAGTTCCAAGTGCTGCTCCTAGTGCGATCTCACTAATTCTGCTGAAAACCCCAGGACTAGGCCTGCACGAGTGCTCTTCCCACAAACCAGTATGGTCAGAGGGTAGCAACAAGAAACAGATGGGAAAAGCATCTTCCACTACCACTGATGGATCCAGAAGCCTTCTGCCTTACAATTAAATGGTTTATCAATGGACCCTGTTCAGATCATTATTCTATACCCTCCTTTTCTCCCTCACCAGCTGCTTGTTGGCAATCACAAAACAGGTCCTGTGGCCCTGCAAATGAACCTTGTCTGCCCCGTAAGTCAGGCACCACAAACTCCTGTTTGAACCCTTTCTTTGGTCTTCACACTGCATCTCAAGAACAGTGCTCAGCAAAATCATTCTGCTTGCATGCTGTGGGTCTGCCAAAGTCTGGCAGAAGGGAACTAACAAACACCACTGGGCACAAGTGGTGAGACGGCCAAGAGCTGCTTTTGCAGCAATCCTCTACTCATGATCCAGGTCCCAGATGCTACTTCATAAGGCTTCAACTAAATAATATGTACAATGGCTATCATCCCTTCCAACGTAGCAAATGACTTCTGTGGGAATAACAATAGATAAAAGCATCCTTCTCACTAGGAGTTTCCATTTTCAAGCCTTTAGATGAGCTATGTAGTTGTATTAGACGAAGTGCATGCTAGGTAAAGCAATAGAAGATTAGGATTCAATTAATAATTTTTTCTGCCTTCTCCCTTCCATCACAAAATTGAATGAAGCTGAGAATGCTGGAAAACTGGCCCTTCATCCCTACAGACATTGAAGCTGTTTGCAACTTTCAGAATTTACCATAACAATAAGAAAACACAAATGCAGAACAAAGTTGTCAGACTTCTCCAATAACTGATGTACATACAGTTTCCATTTCTGAAGGACAAACTATGTCTGTGGAGGAGCTGCTCTTACACACCAAGAAACAGAAAACTCCTATTTCAAATCAGTTTTGGTTCCAGACCTCCTTAAAAGCACAGCTGATTGCCACAGAAGAAGTCCAACTTCCAAACATGTTATTATACCTCAGTTTTAATAGCTTCCTACTCTTTTTCTGCTCCCATGCATGCCAAAGTACAGATAGAGGATCAATGCAATGTATTTTTAGTAGCATTGGCTGAAAAATGGTGCCAGCTTCTAATTTTATCTAAGGATTAATTCTGTGAAGGACCGAAGTAGTCAGCAGCAATTCACCAGAGCAATCTCAGCCATGTATTGTGATCACAGGCAACAAGACACTTCAAGGACTTAGGTGGGATCAGCCGAATCTCCCAACTTCTAAAGGACAATAGCTAATGACTTGCTGTGCCCTTATTTCTTCCTCTTCTGCTTTTTCTAGTTTCTCCTCTCTTTCTTTCCCCATCTCCAAGGACCACAAACACACATGTATTGAGATTGCTCACAAAAACCACTGGCCTCTGACAGGCACGTGCTACTGGTGGGATTTCCAGTATTTCCCTGGTGGGATTCTTTATAAGCACGTTGATTGGGTTCAACAGCATATTGGTGTTCTTCTTTCTCTACACTCTAAGGGAAACAAATTAGTTACGGAAACTTACTCCTGTCCATAGTCCCTCTTTAGACACTACTGTGTCAGACAAGTTTGAACGTGGACACATCTTCAATGCCTGCTCAGTCCACCATGGGCAGTAACAAATACAAAAAACGCCCTCATTGTCACGTTGGGTTTGACAGGAGAATCCACATCACTCCTCTGGAAATCAGAGCACAGAAGAAAAAGGAACATGGTTCCCTGCCCTGTGTTGTCTCTGCCTAAAAAGTGTGCCTGTGACTCTTTTTCTTGGTAAAAGCAAAAAGGAAGCACAACCTTGGTTTTCCAAAGAAGCTCTATGCAGGAAGGAAAACACAATCTCTTAAGTGAACTCAGTATGTATACATTATAGACAACAAAAACAGCAGCAATTCGTTTTTATTACTCTCAGTCCTGAAATAGCTTGAAAACCAATAAAGGAATTGCACTACATTCTTAATAATTCCTTGTTATATACTAAAATATTATCAATAGATACAGCTTAGAAAACTCATCATTTTTGTATGTCTAAATACAAAAGATTTCAGTCTAAAGAAATGTGCATTTCTTTCAGCTGTTTTTTCCATGTGTACCCAAGAGTCTACCAAAGATACAACTACTGAAGGTTCTGCTGAATGACCAAGGCAACCTGTCATGAAAGGTACAACTTTATGCACCAGGGGAAAAACCCCTTCCAAACAGGTATCAAAATACATTTTCAGAGAGAAAATAAAACCTTTTAAATAGTAATTATTCCAGAAATTATGTACCACAGAAATACTTACAGTACGACAGAATACGGTTTTTTCAAATAAATGAGACAGTGCTAGCGTTTTCAAAAGACATACTTTTAAACTTCTTAGATAACTATCAAGGTAAGAATGCCCCCTCAGACACAGTTTATTTGTACTGAGGGCTACAGAAGCTAAATTCTAGTCATGCCTTATGCCCACCCCCAAATTTAACATGTAAACTCATTACAAAAACTTTACAGCCCAGAACTGTAGGTGTGAAGGGGGGTGGCTTGCATAATGACAAGGTGAAGTCACAGAAAGTTTCTCAAAACCCACGTAAAAATTTCCCTAATTCATATGAGAGTTGGAGACAGTATTGGGAATGGAATATGCAAGCTGGGAAGCAGTTCTGATCAGTGCTCAAAAATATTACTGTTGAAGAGCTCTAGAACAGTAATCATAATGTGCCAAGATCCAACACTCCTCTGAAAGCAAGAAATCAACTGTGGTTGTATTTAATTTCAAAGGAAGGCGAATTATATATAATTATGATGCTTTTAAAAAGTGCAAAAATCCTTGAAGGCAGCATGGAAACTATTCAAAGACACTGTCCCAGAGGCTCAGACCATATGCACAGCATTTACTGAGAACTTCAGAAAGACCAAAAAGAATCCAGATTGCCTAAACTACTTAAGTAACAGCCATAAGGAGGCTAGCAGGACAGCATCATTTGAGAAGCTAAAACACCCAAATAAAAAGAACAGGGAAGATTTTATACACTGGAAGGTTAGATACTGAAGTCCAAGAAGTCAAGCTAAAAAAAGTGAAGAACTGGAAACAGCATAAATCTGACAACTAATAAAGCACTTTGTAGGGGAATTAGGAGCAGGTAGCCTGCCAGACACTCACTAGGGTTAACAGATGTTCCAGACATGCAGGATGCACTCAAAAATAAAGAAGAAAAACCAGGTACATTTTTGTATTTACAGGTATTGTGAGGGAACTTGTGAAGATCTAATGTGAGAATTCCTCCTGACAGACAGCAAATCAGATCTGTCTCAAATCAAAATCCCAGTAGATGATTCAACAAATACATATAGCACTAACAAACCCCTCAGATTAGGTGGCATCCATAGAACTCATCAGAAGTGAAAACCAGTGAACCTCTGGGGAGTTACGGCATCCTTAAAACTGCCCTTGCCCCAAAGGAACAGGGAGGTGGCCACTATTACACCAACATTTAAAGAGGTTTCCTGAGCTGACTGCCAAAGTAGCATCTGTACAGACAAGCGATGGAAATGCTAACCAAGACAGCAGCTACTGTGTTTACTGACTCCTCAGAAAGAGTAATCAACAGCTTTTACAGGGACAAGGGAAATCCACTTGATCCCATCTCCAAGAGGCATCTAACAGTTACCCGTCGAAGACTTAATGAAGCTAAGCTGTCTGGAAATAGGAAAGGAAGTCCTCGCATGCATAGAAAACTAGTAAGAAAACCAGAAATGGACAAGACACACAGACTCCACCTGAATCTGCACTGGGACCTATATACTGTTCAACAAACTCAAAACAATCTGTCACAGCAACTGAGCAGTGAGGAAGTGGAATTTGCTAAAATTAAGCCATTTGGCAGCATGAGAATCAGGCCTGGTTGTGAAGAACTGAGGAGATACTTCCTATGCAGTGACTGTTCAAAAAAGGATGAACTTCATGCAAAAAAGTGCAGGACAGTGCACATGGGAAAAACATCACCAACTTCATCTGAGTTTTAGTAAGTACTACCAAGAAGTCACCTCAACATTCAAAAATGGCAAAAAATCAGAAATTGGAAAGGAATAGAGAACAGAGCAAAATGAAAACATGAGAAGTAACTGAATAAACTTTGAGAGTATGTAAAAGACTGGTGAGGGAGGCATGACAGAGAAACATATAATCACACATGGAACAGAGATTGTGAGGATGCGATACTGGTTATTCAGCTGGTCCAGATAAAGGCTTTGGAACCATCAACTAAAACTAGCAAAAGACAGGTTCAAACAGACACTTCTCAAACAGTTAAACTGACAGGACTATCACTTGTTTAGTTACTTGAAAAAAGTGTTCTACCACTTCCACAGAAATTCTTTGCACAGCATGCTACTGACATACTCAGGACCAAAAAAATATATATAATAAATCAAACCAAAATAACCCCCTGACTTCTGGAGAGAAGTGGTGAAGACAGCACTCACCCAAACATATGGTCCTAATTCTTCACTGAAATACTAATAGAAGGAGTAGACAGCTGAAGCATAATTTCACATGGGTAGAAAAGGGAGATAATTGATTTTAAAAAGTAAAGCCAAAGCATACAAAGGTCTCTTGCCAATAAGGTAGGGTATTTATACACTGTTTACAACTGTGCCTCCTTGATTATATGGATAATTTCAATCCCTCATCTCAAGCTTCTCATTCACACATCTCGTACCAAGGGTAGATGAGAGCATGTTACAGCTATAACCTCCTTGTTAAGTAAAAGTAGACTGAACAAATTACCATTAGGGGAGAGGGTATGGAAGATGGACTTTGCAGAAAGGGTAGTAAGAAAAAAAGGAAATTTAGCTCTCAATAATGGCTCTCAAATTTTAAAATGAAACAGTGTGCCAAGCCATAGCAGTGGCAGTAAATGCTTTATGTGGATACATGTTTAACAGGAGTGAAACCTAAAGACTGAGGAAAGCAACAAAACACAGAGAACTGATCTTCATCTTACACTGGGTGAAAATTTGCCTCAGTTTTACAGCCCTTGGTTCTCTCTTTTTCCAATCATTTAGTTATTAAAACGTTGTGTTGAACTTTAGCCTCTTAAGAAAGTGCCAAGTAAATTATTTACAAAAAATATTGCACCCAAAGATGGTAGCTGGACTATGATAGCCTAACAAGTCCTGAACAAGATTAAAAACAACCAACTGGTAAGAAGTCTTACTTAATACTTAAAGAATTCCAAATAAGGACACTTCAGGAGAAAGAAGCACACCTGGAAAACAGACTTCCAAATGCTATGTCTTCTTCCACGTTTAAGGAAATTTTCAAGAAGTATTTAGATAAAGCTTTTATTCAGTAAATTTTACACTGCTGTTGAACACTCCTTTTGTCAAAATTTCACTATACAGTTGATGTAACTAGATGGCTTGTCTGCCATCTGTCCCCTCAGCAAATGCTAGGCATTCTGTTCCAAACCAACCAGACCATCTGCAATTAATATGTTGCCAGAATGACTGTATACATATACTTCACATGCTCTGAGTTGGTGATTTTTCTTTATTTGGCAACAAGCAAAGCCAAATATTTCCAGTGCAACCCAAGAAAAGGCCACAGAATACTTGGGACTGAATAGCCTTGCTGACCTCACCAAACCAATACAATTTGAAATTCATAAATACAGAGAAATAAAAGACCTTCCAATTGTAGCCACAGGAAATGCTTTCTTAACAGAGCTAGCTGTGCCGCTGAAAAACCTCGGCACACTCTAGAACCTCCATCCTCGGCAGAATTTTACAAACAGGTGCTTACACTCAGATGTTCAAGGCGCTCCTCTGGGTCCAGCCACTGGAAAAAACCAGCAGTCACAGGCAGCTGCCACCTTCCCCTCGGCCTCGTTCCCTTACCCACCTGGCAAGTGTGGAAGCACGTCTGCCTTGGCTGCTGCAGCCCAGGGTTCGCCGTGCTGCTTCTGCACAGCGGGGAAGGGCCAGGGGAGCACCTGCGCTGCTGACACCCACCCTGGGCGAGGCTGAACACCCCAGGGAAAGCAGCATCTTACCTACTTGTGAACCGGCCTACGGCTGCCTTTCGTTTGAGCACCATGAACAGTGACCCAGCGGGAACCTGTTAGGTCACCCCTACAGGTACAAACACAGGACAGCACAGTGCTGGCGCCAACAGCTTCACAGGCTATGGAAACCAGGTTCAGCAGCACGGACAAGCATTTTAAAACGAATCCGGTGTTGGACGAGCGTGGGGACAAACTTGGGCGGCTCCGGGCGCGCCCCAGCCCAGCGGGGGCAGCTGGGCGGCCACAGCCCCGCATCCGTCCGCGCTGCGGCCGCCCAG
>VYXC01011097.1:940766-959320 GCA_013397175.1 Platysteira castanea | reverse complement strand
GGGGGCTGCTGCAGGGCGGCTCCCGGTACCGCCATGTGCGGGGGGCGGCTTCGGGTGGAACCTGCCTCGAAGATGCGCTGGCTTTTAAATGAATTATAATAAAGTAAGAGATTACGTCATTTTCAGCTAGTTCCTAACCTGCGAACTGAAGTAACCCGGTGTCGTCTGGAAGCATTGGCAGCATTCCTCTGTTCCTTCATGGGTTGTTCTTCTGGTCAGGTTTTCTTAGCGTTTAAACGCTGAATTTAGGTAATACCAGCAGCTACTCTCTGAAAGAGAGAAGAAAAATTATGCAGAAAAAGCAAAGGCCCAGCGTCTCCCAGCTGGCAGTGCCCCCAGCCCGGCCTGCCCTGCCCTGCCCTGCCGATGGCTGTGGGCACAGTGGTGGGCACAGACCAGGGCCCATGCGGCTCCTGTTTCTGTCAGAACCAAGCTAAACAGTGAAGTGGTGACTGAAATATATGGGTGGCCCTTACAAAGCAGTGTTTTCTTCATCTCTTCTGACCTAGAATCCCTTTTTGACCCAGCCATACAGGAACAACAGTGCGGTTGCAGTTTCCCAGTTGAACAGCCAGGACCCCATTATTCTGTGTGGTGCAACATGCAGAGTTCTGAGTGCCTCTATTCATGGTGTGAAATCTGTAGCAAAGTGCTAGATAAGGTTAATGTTGTCAACTAAAATGCATTCCTATGGCTTGATGGTTTTTCCATCTGTAAAATGTGGGTATTTCTATCCACAAGTAAAAACAGCTTCTTCAGTCCTACTTGCAAACTGCTTGATGATCATTAGATGGAAAGCGCTAGGGGAAGTCTTTTTTATTAACTCGTTTTTGTCAATTCCTCTCTTTATGAGGCAGCATGTGGTATATTAAGCAAATAAAAACCAAAGTGCATTTTTAAGTCTCAGGTGCAGCCTATCTAAATATCCCAACACCATCGTAGGAAGAGGTGATCACAGTCTCTTGGTAGAACTGCTCATGCTAATATAAAAATAATTGGCTCAGTCATTCAAAGACATTTTTTACCTTTTCTGTTTCTTTTCCATTTTCTTCTCATCTGCTTAATAGGGCTGAGAAGCTATAAACCAGAATATATGACTGCTGCATGACTTCAGCTAAACTCAGGATTAATTTTGCCAGTGAAATAACATAAAGATCAGGCTAAAAAATGTAGATTGTTTGGCAAGGCAGCATAGTGTGATTCTGGAGCACAAGGACATGAGATTGTTAGCAGCAACTGAATTACCTTTGTCTTACTTAACCTGGATGTGTTGCTAAAGGCAACCATGTTTCTTGTCAAGTTATGCATGTCTGAAAGATTGAATCAGACCTGTCAGAGATGTGGATTGTAAGATCTTCTAGATTTATCTAAATCTGTAATTTCATAGCTCTTTTTTTCTAGACATGTGTAGGGTGCTCTCCTCTACAAAATTCTGTTGTCAGTACTGTATTTGGTGTCTTTGCAGGATGGGTCATGGATGAGCCTCAGGATGCTCAGCTGCTTTTAGGTGATGATGATGGTGAGTGTGCAGTCTGCCCGTGTTGCCTCCTCTTCAAATGGAATCCTTTGATCTTAGATCACCTTGAGCATTACTTACTGTAATGAGGAGGCCATGAGAAATTTTAATTTTGTAATTTAAACACATTTTCTTGTGATTTTCAGCCTGAGTGCAGAAGTGTTTTCATCTGCAGAAATAAAGGAACATTTGCTTATAAACGTGAGAACTGAGAATCAGGACTGTGTGTGCAGGAGGGGGAATTCAGCTCTCTCCTGCTTCCTTTACTCTGCCAAATTTGAAGTATGCATTTTTGAAGCCAAGCTCATGGACCAAATGCTATACAGCTAAACTCATTTTACTATGACTAAGAGGTTCAAAGTTACTACTGATCCATGTTGGTTTAATTATAGATTTTTATGGACTCATTCCAGATGAGGCCTAGATAAAGCATCAGAATTTTGTCATAGGACTTGATTTGTTATAAAAGTGTCATGAATATAATGGCACTGAATAAATATTTTACAGTAGCATGTGTCTCCTCTTATTTATAGAGTGTAAATTGAGATTTTTTACTAATTTTATAAAGTTAGTGTGAGCATACAGAGGGAAATGTACCATTCTGGGAGGGCATGCAGTATACTGAAAATAAGACATTAAAAGTGGGAAATGTAGGCATTGAAAATAAAATTCTTATGTAAGTTTAGCTTAGTAAGAACTGTGAATAGAATAGTGCAGATCTGTGGAGTCCAGATCTTGTAAGACTTAATTCGAATGTGCTTTAGATCATGCTGCCAACACTTACAGTTCTTGGAAGTTCTGAAAAATCCAGTAATAGACATGCAACTTATTTTTTACTGCAGTTTAAAGTAAGACTGTGTGCACCTGGAGAGACCTAGGTAAAGTACTAATAAAATAGGTTAATGATTCTAAAATTTACTACCTCTATTGAGCAATTCAAATAAGGAGCAAAATAGTCAAAGCAGTGGTTGAAGAAGGGGAATCTTTTTTCTAATCTCAGCAAATGACAAGATGACAACAAAGAACAAAACTGGAAGAGTACAAAAGGTGAAAAGGACATAACAAGGTTGGTCTAGACATTGGAATTAAAATTACAAAGCACAGACAGATATGCAGATTTGAAACTAAACCATTTTAATCTTATATATAGAATAGAATGACTATGTGCCATCTGGAATTCAGAGAATCCAACAAAAGTTGGAGGTGTAAACAACACACACAGCAGTATCAACATCTGTTTTCAGTCCCTGCTGATATGTATGAGTCCTTGAGGGATAAATTAGACAAAATAATGGAAATTGATAAAACTTGATGATAGAAAAAGAATCACATATAGTTGTATTTGTTTAGAAAGAATATAGATTTACTCATGCTGAAAATAAATAGTGCATACAATGTATTGCCTGTTTTTCATGAATCTCTTCTCCCTGTAAGTCCTTGAACAGGACAGCATCCATAGCAGATGCAACGTTTTGGAAGGTTTGGCATAGGATACAGCTCTTCCCCTTCCCCAAGAACAGTTAATGGTAAAAATCAGTAAGTTCTGAAAACTTACAGTAGTGTCTCATACGAGTACACTTGTATGTCCTGCTCCATTGCTGAGAGTGAGACTCCAGGATGGCTACACCATTACAAGTAAATTTAGCAATTGGAGGCTAAAAAACTACCATATAAAAATATGATAAAACATAAGGTCTGATGTTCAATACAAACAAAAATGAATTACTACAATAAAAATGAATTACTGCACTGAAGAGTGCTAGCAATGTTAAAAAAAAGGCTCTGTTAATATTTGGCCTTGATACCAAATGGCTTTCCATTTTCAAAGAGGCCCACAAAATAATACCAAAAATGTTAAAAATGTTTTGCACAAACTAGCTTAAACGGATAGGTTGACCAGGACCAGTATTTTGTTGCTAGGAAGGGAACAATGATGACATTGATTATTTCCACAGCTAAAAATCCACAGTGTAATTGATTTTTATCTGACTCATTTAGTGTGGGCAGGCTTCATTTGTTCAAGAAACCTGTAATATATTCCTTGAATCACTGCAACTATGAGAGATATAAAAGTTGATGTAATGAGTTAAACACACTATTTAACTCAATTTGTTTTGCACACTGAATTCCAATTTCTGACACAGATACAGGTTCTATCTAGAGCTATTGCTCATTTTTTAAGATGTCTTGTTCATTTTCTGAGCTCCCAAATATTGAAGAGTTCTACTTTATTCAGGGTGCCTCTGATTTTAGAATTCCCTGTCCTGAGATTTCATTTTCAGGTACACTGAGAACTTGCACCTTTCACTGAGCGATTGAGAGCTGGGCTACCAGCAAATTTGAAAGTCATGACTAATAAAGACTCCAGTGAATGAGAGAGCCAGACTAGGAGGAATTATTTGATCTCATGCTTATCTTTGACACATTCAGTGTCTGTTCCTGAAAAATCATGGATATTTGGGTCATGGGTTTGTATTGAAACTGCTAGGCAGAAAAATCACATAGCAGTCCAGCAGGGCTAGAGCTGAGTGAAAAAAATCAGGGTTTTAATTGAAGTATGCATTTCCAAAATGATGCAGAATATTTGTGATCGACTGCCACCTCAACTTGAACTATCAAAGAACTTTCTGACTTAACTGTTCTCCAGAATTTTTCTGTCAGAATTGGGCAGCATTTGCCCATTTTAACAATCTAAAGTTTATGATTCCTGCTTCTCATCAAGACCTGTCCAGTCACAAATGGAAGGGAATTAGGAATATAAATAGATTTGAAGAAACTATTTAGTATATATATCCACATACGTATCTCCGTGTTTTTAGAGTACTACAGGTTTCAGGTATATACTATCTGACTTGGTCTAAGGAGAAAAATCTAGGTTTAAAAGCTTTTATTTCACAACTTGGTCTCAAATTTGGAGTTGTTGGACTTTTCTATTTTAAACAAATAGGGTTTGCATTCATGTACAAGCAAAACCTGGAACCTAGAAGAAAAATTAGTATGTAGTTTATGTATCTGTATGCATGACTCTGAGATTCCTTTCTCCTTCCTTGCTGATAAATGACATTTTATTGGGAAAAAATAAAAACCCTGATGATCATTAACCACACTTGCTATTTCTGCTAAAAAAAAAAATCAAAGAAGCAGCAATCGTTCAAGTATTAAATTCAGCAAACAATCAGAGCACTTCGATATTTTTCAGCTAGGCATACAACAAGGGCATTCGTCTTTTCCTGTTACATTGGTTAATCCAAAATGCATTGCAGATGTACTGGATGAATCTCTTTGTTTCCTTGCTCAAAGCTTTTTTTTTTTTCAGACTGGAAAAAATTTTTACATTGCAGGTGACATACAAGCAATTTGAGTGTTTTGAAAAAACTGATACCTCCTTTTTCTTTCCTTCTATAAAGAGATTTCATCCACTTTCAGAAAAGGGGAATTTTTTCTTTTCACCTAAATTTTAACCAAATATATTTTTCAAAAGCACACGTACATCACCATCTGACAGGCTGTAACAAACTGGATGTAAAGAAACAGTGACATCAGATACCTCTGAGAAAAAAGAGTGACAACAAAAAAACTGTGAAAGAGAAACCATTGTCATACCACTTTGCAAAGATGTAGTTTCTGCTACAGAGTGAAGTTTGACAGCACAGAAATGTCCTCTAAGTGGACAAGGTTCCACTTAGGCTTTCTGAAGTGGAAAAGGTAGTTGTACATCAATCAGGCAAATAAATCCTCTTGTTGACTGGCCTTCCTCAGTCCCATTCTGCCACTACTCTCCCCTCAAATACAGCCTAATAAATTGCATCGGTGGTTCACAGAATCTCTGCTGCTTTGGAGAATGATTTATTCGTTTAAGAGTTCCCTAAACTCTTCATAGAACTCTTCTACACATTAGTATTCACTCATATTGTGTGCCAGGTTTTGCATGTGAAGTAGATCTTAAAATTGACTTTACCATCTGTGATGTCACTAATATAGCAGTCACTGAACTTCCTGAAATAGGATGACTATGAAGGATGCATCTATTTTGCCACAGATTTCTATAAAACAAAATGTTTTTCAGTAATTAAAGCTGGAGATGAACAAAGGAGGTACTCCGGGAAAAGCACAGATTAATTTAACCATAAATGACCCATTTAAGGGTTTTTTTCACTCAAGTAATGACTGAAGAAAATGAGTTCAGAGACTGATGAAGGATGCTGAATAGGTAATTATCGCTATTACAAACCTCTTATTTTAATTTGCAGGAAATGTGATTTGAAAATTAAATAGTACTTGATTTTTTTAGGTTTCAGTATGGACTCTCTTTCAGCTGTGTCTAGCACTTTTGTTTCTCTGAATTTCAAGGACCTTTCTTTTCCCATTAATGATTCTATTAGATAACCAGAAGGATCCATTTTTCAACAGTATTATCTCAGCAATAAATTACATTTTCCACTTCCCTCAGATTCCTGGTCTAAAGATCTGTAGGTGTTTCACAGGCCTTGGATAAAAAGAGATAACAAAAAATCTGGACACAGGTAGAGGCACACAGAGGCTGATTTATGAGTGAAGACATAACATGTACCACAAAGCTTCTACTTTTAAAATTAATAATAGATGAGGACAAGACTGCATGCCCTACAAGGCAAATGTAATCCACCTGTTTTGTACTACCCTTCACTTCAGCTACCAGGCTCCTTCACCATGTTTGCAATGATTTTTTCAGATTCCTTCCAGTTGTACTTGCTCATAACAACTAAGTCAATGGCAGCAAACACTGTCTGTATTCCCAGAGTGTTCTTTCAAATTTTTAACGCTCCGGTATTTTTCAAATCTCTGTTACAAATGTAACAGAGTCCAATGTCCAAGCATAAAAATTCAGAATAATTGACACTAGAAAAATGGCTTTCCCATTCTTTGAATTTCTTCTGGTTTTGGAACAATGGAGAGGTAAAATTTTATTCATGGAAATATTGCTTGGTCTTATTCATCCATTCCTACATTTGCTGAAGGATGATCACAATAAAGATATGTCCCCTGTACATCAGGTAAAATATAGAAACTAACTCAAGTGCCTCTTCTGCAGATGACTTGGAACCATTAAAGATCATTTTGATGTTTGCCAGTTGGTTGCCGCAATACACAGTAAGGAATTGCAGAAGGCTGTGTACAACAGCAGGCTGCGAATGAGAAGATCCTACATCCAACCCTTCCAAATATACTCTGGGGCAAATTAACCCAGTGTCCTTGCAAAATGAACTGTGCCACCCATTTCTGCTTCAGACACTCTGGCTTTGAAATCAGACAGAACTAGGACCTTCCTGCTATGAAGCGCAGTCAGGCTCATTCGAGAAGCACGCTGGAGACACTGCACACTGTCCCAGAGTGGGCCTGAGGGTGTGCAAACAGCACAATGCTGGTCCCGCCAAGGAGAGACACTGGAGGCTGTTTGCCTGTAGGGATACCCTCATCACACGGAGATGGAACAAACCCTCTCTGGCCATGACATCTTCACAACACCCACTTGACAACACAGAGTCCGGCCACAAACCCACAGTCCTGAATTTATGCTGTGGTCTTACTTTATAGACCATGGTACTGGAATGAGTGGTAAACCAGAAACAGCTCAAAAAAAAGTGTGATTAGTGTTTTTGTTGAACACAATTGGATGGGTTCGTCAACCGTAACAATTTTTTTGCATAATTAACAGTGCTGAATTTTTCATTAAAATAAAAGCACAACATTCATATGGAGTAATTACTGTGCTGTGAAACACGTTTGAATTAGAACAAGATAACTTTGTCATTGGGTAGGTAAATCCATAGTGCCAGGAAATGTTCTCCTCCCCAGGTTCTAGAAATCATGTGCCTAACAGTCTCCTGCAGCACACAGTACAAGCTACTATTAATAATATAACTAGAGCTGAACATAAGGTATGGAGGGAGTATTTAAAATGTTTAATTATTCAAATGAAGGAATTAATTGACTGTGCCTTTTTGCAGTTCCACAGTATTTCTAAACATCACAAGAGCTCAGCATGCTAAGAAGAATATAATAATGTATCTGAATCTGCACTTTAGTTTATTCTCCAAGACAAGTACTAAGGAAAAACATTTTAAAATCAGACATTTGGAACAGAGCAACTGACTTTGGGGAAAAAGCATATCTATGGATATATAACATATATATACACAAAATATGTATATAATATATAAAAATGTGATTGATGAATCTGATTCAATGGGTGAAGATCTTACTATGACTATTTGATATACCAAATGTGATGTAATACTGTATCAACAAGCTGCACTTCACTACCATATTTATGACAGTTCCTTTAAAACTCATCAGTTCTCAAGCAATTCTAATCTAGTCTTATCTGCCACCATATTCTATGATAATTTCTGCAAAAAGTATTAAAGAATTCTTAACTGGTGAGAATTTGCCAGTGCTGAACTTCTAGCAAATTAGCATTCATTATTATACTTCCAAGCTTACCCAGATGGAGATCACTGCATTCCTTGCTGGAACAGGCAGGTGGGAAAGCAAATATTCCATTTGCTTCTCTAGAAACCTTCAAGACTAACTTGTCTCCAGAGAAGGTCAAACTTAACTGAAAACCAGGTTGATTTACATATTTATTTTCAGGCAGACTATAGTAAACTATAACTTTTGTCTGCCCTAAGCTTTCTCCAACAAATTGTTTAGGGGCTGAGCAAGCTGTTTTGTATAAGGCTAAATTTCTTCCCTGTGCAGGTGCAGTTTTGTAAGCCAGTATTGTTAAACTGTAGTAGGGACCCTCCCACTATGCATTTTAAAGGATTGAGAGACCTGCACATGGTCTGTTATGCACTTGATGTGCCACAATAATTGAAGTCCACCTAGTGTGAAAGAGAATGGAAAGCTTGCCTAGGAACAGGTTGGGAAGCCCTGATCTGAAGAAGCATCTGTTACCTTGCTGTCAGCCAGAAATAATTATGTTATAAACAGGCTGGTACTAGAATTTCCAGTCTTTTCTCTTGGCCTCCAGAGCCAGAAGAAATCTGTGTAGTTCTGGTGTTACACTCTCTTTCTCCTTCAGCTCCTCATTGGGCAAACAGGCACACTTTCTCTTAAAAAAAGAGGGATCAATTTTTTACTAACAACCAGCAGAGAATACTTACTTTTAAGATTTCTGCCAGGTTTGCTTACTTGGACTCTTTGGATAAAAAAAACCGGCATAGGGCTATGATAGTAGTCTCAAAGCTCTGATTTTCACACTTCAGCACTAATTTGCTTCTGGATAAACTTTGGTTATCAAATTTCTGCAACTCAAGCAAATAAAGAGTGAAATTCACCCAGGCTGAAAGGGGCTCTGGTCTCATTTTAGATCCATTAGAATTTCATCTACTAATATTCTCCCAGTACCTAATGCATCATCTTTTGAAATGTAAATGTTTTGGAAGCATCCAGGTATGTAAACAGATAAAATATTTCAGTTGCTAAAGTACTTTCAAAATTAATTTCTTAGTGAAAAATGTTTAATGTGTAATTTTAATACACTCAGTAACAGATTTATAAACCTTGGTTTATAAATGTCTGCTTTCCTTGCAACAACAGTTCTTCTACTTACTCCTAAGAATACTTTGTTCTACTGCAGCTGAAAGATTTGCACCTTGTCCATACCCACTCACCCTTTGACTTGTAATGAAGCTGCCAGAAGGGGCACAAGTAGTGTAAAGCACAATGGCATTCTTGTACAGTGCAACTGGAATAAACTGTAAATTTAAAATAGCAGTGTTTACTATTTAAAACTTAGAGCTAGTAAATATCTTGAGAAAGATTTAGTGAATCAGTGATACTGCTATTTTTTTTCACACTTTTCCTGTAAGAAAAGAGAATTGTAATATTTCTGGGTTCTTACATAATCTAGTCTAGCAAGTATTTATCTCATCTTCTAGATAAAATATCGAAGCCCTCATCCTTAAATAAATCATATGTAAACAGAAAAAGAACAAGGTAGAAGTCAACTTAGAGGACTTTCTGTTTGAGCTTCTGAACAATAAATCTCACCTGAACAAATATAATAATACTATCCTGGGTAAAACTTTCCTAAACTGACTGACCAGGCAGGTAAATAATTTTTTTTCCCAAGAAGGAGAACTCACATTTATTTATCAGATAGGGTTTTAGAGGAGGATTTTTTTTAAGAAAATGATCATATGGGTGTAATTTCTGAAAAAAATCATGCACCTCTTACACAGTCTAGACTAAACCAAAGTAAAGAGAGCATTTTGTGATTTATGCAAGTAAATTCCTAGAGACCAACAGGACTCAACAGATTTTTAGGACAAAATCATAAACTTGTTGTGGTGAACACCATGATGTGTGGGGGAGGAGGGAGAGGTGCCAGCTGGATCCATCATCTATCTTGGCATTTATGCTGTGTTCATCACCATGGTATCAAAACACCTTTACAAGATCTAAGTGTAACCACAGTGAAGGATCTGTAGTTTCTCCTTGTGTCCTAGGAGGAATGACTTTGTTGTTGTTGCTATTGTTATTATTATTATTGAACAAGCAGGTGAAAATAAGGGATTTTACAGTTTATTCTTAAGGAGCTGAGGTTCCTCAGGGAGTCAACTCCACAGCTGTATGTTGGTTGCCAAGAAAATTGTATCTGTACACGGTATAGAGATGACCCTTCTCTTGTCCCACAAAATTCCAGCTGTAGTTAGTGAAAGGTCACAAAGTCAGTGAGAAGGAGCCCTCATCCTCTTACACAGGGCACAGAGAAGATGCTTAGGATGGATGGAGGCAGGAAGGTGGAAACGAGTTGTTGAATACATGGCTGATTTTTCCTGGTTTTCCCAGCAGTGCAGCCAGCTTCCCTAAGCATATGTGCCAGAGAGCTCTCCTTATCCCTGTGCCAGCAGAATGTGCCTCCCCTGGGCTTCCATGGACTGATGCACAGAGAGACTTGAGAGCTGGCTGAATACATTTGCAGGAACATACAGCAGATGTGCTGGAGCTTAAAGCTGTATTGTGTGTGGAAACATGATTTCCTTAAATATTTCTACATTTTCTCATATAATAAGTATCAGAATATGGCCTTTGTATTTTTGTCTGTAACTTTTCCTGTTTTCTTCTGTAGGCTTTAGTGTAAGATTTTGGGTTTGCTTTCATTACGAAGAACACTTGCATTATAAAATTACCCCATTGAAACAAATAGAATATTATGTCCTATAAAGAACATCTCAGTGAGAAGAAACTTATAAAATCTTGTTCCTTAGAGTGAAATCTTCACTCCACTGAATTTAATGGTAATATTCCTGTTAATAATAATGAGTCAAGACTATGCATACAGCTATCAATAACTAATTAATGATCGTCAACAGACCTAATACTAAAAAAATCCTGAGCAATGAGAAAAAAAGACTGAAAACTGGACCCAGGCTGAGACTTTACATGGACAATCTATTTCTGATATTATTGTGCAAGTGTTTTAGTGTTTTCTCTTTTTTTGTTAACTTGAGCTAAACATTATGACAGAAACAAGTGAGATAATTGGGTATTATGAGATACCTACCTGCTTTTTTTCCACTTATGGTCATTTTATGTGTTGAAATATTTGCATTGCTTATGTAGGAAAGTTATCCTATTGTTCAGACATCTAAATTATCTCTTTGTTTATCATATTATCAAGGCTCACTTCAATTGTTCTTGTTTGCATAGAAATTACAAGCAATTTCCTTTTAAATTTTGTCATTTTTCTTTTTAAAGAAGATCTGTTCCTAAATTCACAGGGAGAATTTGTTAAACTGGAAAATACTATTTAAGGGTTGAAGGTGTATAGAAATGACAAAATTGACTTTAAAGAGGCCAGCTTTCTGTTGGGTGTGTGGAAGTGAATGACAGACTAATTCCCACACACACCCAAGAAAACTGTGAGTTGTCCTTTTACCAAGTATTCTGTTACAACTGGATCTATCTATCTATCTATCTGTAAGTATATATATAAAAGTAGATATATATATAATTTCCATATTACACTGAAATATTCCTTTTACAGCGTCTTTACATTTACAATCCTAAGTTACTTGCCTATATCAATTACAGATTAAACAATCCATTTTGAAACTGTACTCTCAGATACCAGCATTTTAAGATAAAACTTACTGTACTCTGCAATAATCTCCGAAATATATGCTTTAGGGAACAGATATCCTAAATATGTTATTAGCATTAGATTATATTTAGCAGGTTAGAGATAATCTGCTGATTTAAGTGAACACTACAACAAAAAGATACCACAAGAATCTGCTGTCAGCATCTTTTTGCACCACTTCTTAAGACTCCCTGATGTGCATTTCACATTGCAGTTAAAATCCTTTTATTTGTCCTATTATTTATCCAGCTGTGGGATCACTGCACTTTCACAAAAATAAAAAAAACCTCTAGGCAAATATATGTTATAAAACCACAAAAAATATTAAAAATGTTCTGCTACACATTATTTACGCTAAGCATTAACTTTCCAGTTTAATATTGGCTTTATGCAAAGAGCGAGGAAATTAGATTGATGCCTTTTCATTCAAGATAATATAACAGAGTACCCAGACAGATGTTCTAGATAGATATTGCATTTATGTAGGTGTAACAGAGTTGCACTGTGATCAGAAATATCAGTGATGAATGCTGTTAGCATTATCAGAATGCTGTCTAGAAAGAAAACATAAGGAATGGCATTTACTCTTCCACCTTGAAATCTTCATGGGTTTTTGACTCATCTGTCAGCATACCTGGTTGATAGGTTATTTCTTCTCACTGGCTATCATGCTGAAGGACAGAGAAGCAAATCCCTTTGGAGCCAGCTTTAGCACTGCTCTTTACAGTTGGCTGTCAAGTGGAGTCAAGAAGGGACAGTTGCTACCATCTGCCTAAAAGCGTGGTCTGGAACCTGTGTGTGTATTTGTGCACGTCAACAGCTTTCCAGCATATGGGCCTAAATTTAGTTTCTGAATTCATTATTGGGCTTTCAAGTATGTGACCCGGTTTTCAGATGTACTGACCACTCAGACATCTGGTGGTTTCATGTAAGCTGTGATTATTCAGCATCTCTTGAGCAAAATCACTCAGCGCAGTTTCCCTTTTAAATCAGTGAGAAGACAGTTGTTGAATTTGTAGATACTGAGTTGGTCCGTGGATGTTTAACCTTTGACAAGCACATCTGACCATCTTGGTCAGGCATACAAGAGTGAATCTGATAGCCACCTGAAAACTGGTGACAGTATCACCTGACACTGATAACTGTGTCACAGAATTAAAAAGGTATCACAGAACTGTTATTACTTTGTACCTCTTACTTAATCTGTCTCATGACTTAGCATTTTAAAATCCTGAGCATCTTTTTAACAGTTAGCATCCTTTAAAAATGGAACTGTCAAGTGAAATTCTCTTATTCATAAATCTGAAAGTTCCTGCATCTATATATTAGTACTATATGTAAGACTCAAAATACATCAAGCTCCTGATGGGCATGTTGTGACAGTGATACAGGGAGACATCATTAAAGCTTATTATCAGGGAAGCACACTAAAAAGGTCTAATTTTCAGAAAGAATTTTTGATTTTGGTTGCTTGACAGAACATTTTGGAAGACACCCAAAATATATGGTGGCTAAAATATTTTGTTAGCTAAGTAATACAGCGACTTTACATTTCTGTGAAGAGCAAGTTCTTCACTTCTGAGGTTTACAGCTCACTTCCATAGCCCTTGAGGGCTATCAGTGCTGAAACTGGCAGACTTTAACTGACTCGTTGGTTTGATTTCTTGTTCTGCCTTCCATCCATGGATGTTCCAGGCCTGAAGAATGCACATTGTAGACTAAACTTGTCTACCTCTTTATCTCAGTTGCTGAGGAGTTTTAGAAGAGGTATTGGTTAGATCAGCTCCTCAGCTGGTCTAACATGTGCCAGAATCAAACAGCAGAGGATCAGAAAATTTTCTCTCCTATGCGTCCTCTTCTGTATCTAAGCACAGCTTCTCTATGCTCAGGCACAGTATACAGCCTATTATACTCACTTTAACCTTGACAATTTTTAATACTATTTTAGGCCTGTCTAGAAAGGCTTCCTTTCTGCCTTGAAAAGTTGAACTCATGGGAACAAAGGTGGTTTGCTTTTCAGTTGGAAGGATACAAAAGCAGTTCCAATTTTTTTGATCCTGTGTAGCCCTTTTTTTTTCCTTTTTTATTTCTTTTTGTTTTGTTCACAAGATAAAGATTTTGTTGGCACAAGTTTGCAATGATCTGCAGAGCCTTCTTTGTCAGCTGCAGTAATCCTTAGACACTTGGTCAATCATTCCAGATCTAAATTGCATGTCAGTCATAACAAGCAGAAACATACCTCGTTCATAGGTACTTGCAATACTGCTACAATTCAAAAGTAACATCAGTTTTGCCAAAGAGAGAAACTGGCTGTCAGCTTTCCTTGTTCAGGATCAGAGCAGTAGCTGTGCAACAGGCAAACCTGAGGGCACAGCTCATTTTAGACGTTTTGACACTTTTTTCCACTGTTGTATACTGAAGACATTTGCACTATACATGTATTTCCTCTTGTATATTTATTTGCAAGTACTCTATCTGCTACATTTACCTGATTTTTTCTGGATGTCCTTTGAATTAAGCTGAAGCTACAAGAACTCTCAGGATTTCATAAAATCCACTCCAAATGTGGTTGCTGTTACTGCCTACCTCAAACCCAGCCCATGTAATTACTACGGTTTTGGTTTTACAAGAAGACTGAAGAGAAAAATATTAGGTTATAAAGGTAATTTCTACACTATAGAATTGCAATAAATTATATTCCTCCTCAGTAAGCCATAAAACCTAGTCTCTCATGGTTTTTCATTCATGCAGCACCTCTTGGCTCATTAAAATCTCTTGATGGGGATCCCTTTGCTACGTGCAAAATGTATTTTGTGAGACCTGATGACAATAACAAAGAAATGCTCAATGTTTGTGAGATGTTTCTCTTAAAATTGCTATGAATCCATAACATTATAACAACAAGCTCCTCCTGTATGTGCATCTTTTTTAATGAAAAGGGAAAGGTTAGTTAGAAGATGTGTGCTCACTATTTATAAGAGCAGAAGTATATTTAGTGTGAACACAATGCAGGCTGGGATTTCACACATTGCTGCACTGATATACTAGTGGTTGCAGTTATTGGTGAAAAGAGCAAAAGCTTATGAAGTATTTGCTATAACTAAAACCAAATGCATTTAAATCACCCAGCAAGACTTATAAATACTGCTCATAGAGGAGTGTCAGAACTTGGTGGAAGCAAATGGGGCTCTCTGATCTGTGCTAATTCAGGGATGTAGAGCTGTTCAAAAAAACCTTCCGTGTTGTGTGATTCAGGGTGTTTACAATATTTGTGAGCCATAGGACTTTTTTCAGTATCTATAAACATTATGTCACTTATAGTCTTCTTGTTACTTCTTTAACTCACATCTGCTAAGATACTTCCATGCCTGAAGCTTCCCTAGTGCTGCCCAGCAGATCTCTTCCACCACTGAACTGTTCTTTTAAAGAACATTAATGATTGCAAACCTGCTGCCACTTGGCCTGGCACAGAAGGATCATCACATATTCTGTTCTCCAGCCACAATACGTTTTGTATCTACGTCCAGACACCCCACTACAGCATGAAATGACTGCCAAGGAAACAGACACTGACCGCTTCATTCCAGCTTCCACATGACATTTCTTATCACAAAATACCTTTCACATCAATACTGCCTGAGATCAGGCCTGTCTAGCTGCTTTTCTTGACAGATATTCACAGCTCTGGAATGTCTGTTAATAATAATGATTGAGCTATAGGGCATTTCTTAGGAATTAATGATTGGCTAGAAAGCTCCATTGACTCAACAAAGGACTATTCTCTCTGGCAGATAATCACTCCCAGGGAAATATTCAAAGGTTGCATCAACATTGTTATTATCAACAAAAATGAAATATAGAATTTTGAACATAACAATTGCAATTGCTCCATGTGTTCTAATTGTTCTATACTCTTCATATTTGCCACTGCCTCAACATTCAGGTTAACTCACTGACTTTCTCTCCTAATTTTACTCTTTTTCAAACTCTCTTATTTACATAAAAAACCCAGCAAGAACCAGTTCTATGTAAAATTCCACACAGAATTCACTATACAGAGTATGAGTGTATATGCAGCTTCCATGTGACATGAGCATGCATTGCAACTGAATTTACCAGAAAAGGTGCCTATTTTTGAGTTTAAAGTTGCACAACAAGCATTGCCATTGATTCACTTGGTGAAAACAAGTCAAAGAAGTTAGAAGGAAAATATAACAAGAATTTTGTATAAGGTTGCTGCCTAAAATAAGAATTCCACTTAATTAAATGGATATGCACTTGAGTAAAGAGAACTCTGTAGGTTCAGGTTGAACCATTCATCCTCTCAGTTATTTCAGAGGCAAAGAGCATTCCTTATGGGATAAATCTATAGCAAAGTAGGTAATTATTACTTGCCTTAAAGCAGTGTTAAAAAGAGAAGTCTTGAAATTCTTGAAGTCTTGAAAGTGGAAGATGATGGTGCTAAGCTGGGAAATCTTTCATGTTTCTCAACTTGTTAAGCACAACTGAAATAAATGAGACATTTATTGACTGACTTTATTGAGAAAAGCTTTATAAAACCACACAATGGCCCAAGATGGGACTCAGTACTGTGTGTAATACTAATTTCTCTCAACTATTTTATTTCCATTATTGTAATTAATGGGATTGTATTTTGGTCACGCAGGTATTCTTAGAACTATGTGCTGTGAAGCCATTAAAGCACACTGCCGCAGGCCTAGTAAAAAGGGCTTGTGTCCCAGTCTAGAACAACTCCAGTTCACTATTAGAATTCTAAGACATGGTACAGCTGAAATAACATCACTGCTAATACAACTACCAGGCAGAGAGAGCAGAACAACTAAAGTAACTTATAATTAATTAAGGATAGCATGATTTATGGGTTCTGGATTCCATGGGTCTGATCCAAAGTCTCTTGGTGCTATAGGAAATATTTTTTTCAAGGAGGTTTGATCACCCTCTTGCTTTTCCCAAGCACATGCCACTTAGGGTTGGGTTCTGATCTCAGGGACCTGAATCCCACAGATGTCAGGTTCTAGCCTAAATCATTCTGGCTTCTTTTTTGTAGGGGAATTCTTAAGGAAACCCCTAGGAATTCAGCAAAACAAGAAACTTGTGCCATATTTAGTCAGGATTAATAACCCATAAAATAAATCGGTTTTGGATGTTATTATTTCCGCACATGTATAGCACTAATCATGCAAAATATTTAAGCAGCTTTTTAGCCGTCAAATCAACAGGGAAACTTGCATAATCTTAAGTGCTTGACAGACTGGACCTAAAATGTCTCTAGATGCAATAATAAGTATGGAAAAGATTCATTTTGCTCAGTATTTTCAGCACAAACAGCATCACAAAGTGTTAAATAATAAATAATAGCAGAGAGAAGTATACACAAGGGAGGAATGATATGATTTCAGAGGAGACTTGAAAGGGGATGTTGATGAGGTGGAGGTTTTAAGAATTAAATATTAAAACCTAGAAAGGCTGTTTTTTGGCTGGGACTGATTGTTTTTCTCTGCTGAGAAATAAAGGGGCTTTCTAACCTACCTCCTGGACAAAGGGGCTTTCTAACCTTACTCCTGGACAAAGATGCCAGGCATACTGTCAAACTGTTCAGTGGAATCATCACTGTACTTAGAGTCTATTTTTAAGAGAAGGCAAAGGATCGCAATCAGCTAACTACAGCCCTCTCCGATTCCAAACGTCTGCTTTGTCCTCTGCCTCACCTTTCTGTTTATTTACTGTGTAACAACTCCTCACGGACTTGGCCCAAGTTCCTGAAGAGCGCCAGGGATGCAGAGGGAGAGGGAGGGCAGCCTGGCGTGGCAGAGCCCCAGCACACAGCCTTCCCCAGAGCCACGGGCAGCCCGCAAGGCCACGGCAAGGCACTCACAGACATGCCCCGAGGAAAAGGGAAGCGGCTTTCTGCACCAGCCCACACTGTTAAATCACGACATAGTGGGCTTGTTTCCTACATTTGGTGGCAGCATAGTATTCAGGATAATATTATTGCTACTTGCACAGGTTACTGCCGAGCCAAACGAAAGAGATGAGAGAGTTAAGTAACAGGGATGGAGAGTGAATCACTAAAAAGTCTTTCCCAGAGTCAGTTGTCTGTTTGGGGGAAGTTATTTCAATTCTGTATCTCGCAAACAGCACGCTGCCTCACTGTGTCCTCTGGAGCCAACTGACTGACATTATAAGGAGATTTTTAAATAAATGATGTGCACGGGCAGCTCATGTTCAGCAGACAAAGCCCCGGTCGGCAGCACGCACTGCGAGCACCGCTGTACCTGTGCTCGGCGCGCCGGGGCCAGGGCAGCGCCCGCTCCCGCCCGGCCTTAGCGGAGGTGCGGCCCCATGGACGCCGCTCCGCCCGCGGCACCTGCCTTTGCCGCGCAGGTGAGTGCGTCTCTGGAGAGCGCCCGGAGAGGACTTCCCGGGAGAAGGAGCGCTCTACTTAGCGGCAGAGGGGCTCTCTTGTCGCGGAGCTGCCCCCGGCCCGACTGCCCCTTACCCGGCTCGGCGCGGGGCGGGCTGAGGGCGGGAGGGGACGAAGAGGCGCTCCCGCGCTTTTGGAGACGCACCTGTGGGGAGCATAAGTCTCTTATGTAAGGGATGGCGGGGAGCGGGTGGGGGTCGGCTCTGCGGCGGGGCTGATGCAAGGGAGGGAGAGGGGGGAAGACAGAGAGAGGGAGAGAGAGAGGGAGAGAGGGAGGGAGGGAAGGAGGGAAGGAAAGAGAAAGGGAGAAGTCGCTGGCCCCTCAGCGGGGCTGCCAGGGTGGAAAGGCAGGCGGGCAGCCCCGTCTCTGGCGCGCAGCTTTCCGCCGGCGCCTCAGAGGACAGGGTGGGCTCTCCGCGCTGCCACCGCGCTCGCCCGCCCGCCCGCCCCCGCGCCTCTTC